>JAHBCN010016922.1:0-19107 GCA_019359885.1 Listronotus oregonensis | reverse complement strand
TGATGACCCCTCCTTGTGGGCAGCCCCTCCCCACCTCAGCTTCTATGGTGTCCTCGCCCAAGGTGGATCTAATGACCCTGTTTCTTAGGCTGGCCTCCATCCAGTAGCATATAACAATGAGCTTAAACGGTTATACTATGTGAGCTGTAGAGTAATTTGGAGGGCACAGTAACGCTTGATCCCACTGTACGACGGCTGACCGACTGTACTGTATACTCTAGCGTTAACTTTTGGCTACGACTGTCGCGATACAAGTACCTTTAAATATATTTTTTTAATGTTAAATATTTTTATGCCGCAAAACACTAGGTGCAATAGGTCTATTATCGTTAAGCATCTGCTGATATTTTATAATTTGATATAATATAATTTAAATCCTGTATAATGGATTTCTTATTAATAATCAAGGCAACTAGCACAAATAACACTAATTTACAATTGAGAAACACATAATACACTTATTATCGTAACCATATTAATATTGCCAAAGTAAATAAACAACCTCGGAATTTACATAATTTCTTTGTTATTAATTCCCTTCCTTGCATGTTTAAAGTTTAATCCAACTAATAATATCCCAGGGTGTAGTTAGTGTTTCCAAAATTGTTATGGGCATTACTGTAATAAATTGCCCGTTAATAATATATGCATAAAAGCCCAGTTCCATATTACAGTTTTAACAACCTACTAAATTATGTATATTTAAATAAATAGATTCATCTGTCCATGGAAAAAGATTTGGACCAATTCGTAATTGACTTTTTCCTAAAATAAAATAATTCTTTTTAATAACCTAAGTCCCAAAAAAACCTATATTTATATACAATATATGGTAAGTTCTAATGTTGTTAGTTTATTTACAAATGTTAATGTAAATAAAACTTTAAATATTATTAAAGATATATGTCCAACTTGGTAAAAGATTCATATAACTCTAATATAACTCCATTCTTAAATTAATAACTTTTTGCGTAAAAACAACATATTTTTAATACAACAGTGACGTTTATAAACAAACTTCTGGCATGGCCATGGCTTCACCTTTACCACAATTATTAAGTAATATTTTAATAAAACATTTTAAATCAAATTTTGTACAAAATTGCCATAGTAAACCCTTAGTTTAGTGGAGATACATAGATGACATTTTTCTATTTATAGGTATGACGAACATTGTCTAAATGATTTTTTTTAACACACATTAATACACAAGAACCAATTAGTCATTTTACTTTAGAAAAAGAAAAAAACTCACAACTTGCTTTTCTTTATATTCTAATGAAAAAATATAAATAATTTTAAAACTAATATTTATAAAAAGCCTACACATAAAAAAGATACTTAAATTCTAACTCTAATCAACCAAAAATGGCAAAAAAGGGGTTCTAAAAGTCTTTTTGATAGAATTAAAATAATTTGTTCTGGTCAAAACAGAGAAAACGAAAAGGAATTTTAAAAAGAAATTTAAGTTTATAATAATTATCCTCTTTAATTTTATAAATAAATGTTTTTTAGATTTTGAACAACCAAATTTAAGGCAAAATCAAAGTAGATCTATTACCAATCTATTTTTACTATATAGTCCAGGTTTATCGAATAAAATTTAACGCATAGGTAATAAATTTTATACTCGTACTATCTTTATAACACAAAACACTATTAGATCTCAAGTAACAAAACCATAAAATATAAACGAAAACACAAAAAATGTCATTTATAAGATCACTTGTGAATGTAATAAATTTTTTATAGGTGAAACTGTTAGACCATTAGCCAAACGCATAAAAGAACATAAAACAAACATTAAAACACAGAATTTCAAAAAAAATTGGGTTTTAAAAAATAACAACCCCAAAAAAAGCGGTGTTTTAGTTTTTTAAACAAAGAAAAAAAAAATTTTTAAAAAAAAATTTTTAAAAAAATTTTAATTTATTTTAAAATCAAATTTTAAAAAAAAACCAAAAAATTTTTTAAAATCATTATATCAAATTTTTATTTCTTGTTCAAAACAGCGCTCATTGGTCGTTAAGTTTTTAAAAACCCAAATCTTGTTTTTTTTAAAAGTTTTTTAAAAAAAAATTTTTTTTTTTTTTTCTTTATCCAAAATTTTGAAAACTTTGAAAAAATTTCCAAAGTTAAAACTTTAAACAAGAAAAGAAATTAAATAAATTTTTTTCCATTTCCTTTAAAACCCTTTTTTTTTAAACTCCCTTTAAAATTTTTAAAGGGGAAAATTTTTTTGGGTTTTCACCCAAGTCATTTTTCTTTAATTTTTAATTTGTTTTTTTAACGGAAAAAAGTTTTTCCAAAGCCCGATTTTTTAAATAAAATTTTTAAATTTTAAAACAAAATCCCCTTTCAATTGATTTTTTCCCCCAAAACCGGTTTTTTTTAAGATTTTTTCATAAATATTTTTTTATATATATATATATATATATATATATATATATATATATATATATATATATATATATATATATATATATATATATATATATATATATATATATATATAGGGAAATACATATTATTAAAAAAATTAATTAAAAAATATAATTAAAATTAATAATTAATTATAAAATATTTTAAAATTTTATAAATAAATTTTAAAAATAAAAAATATTTTTGTATAAAAAAAAATATTTTTTTAAAATTTAAATATAATAAAAAATAAATAAATTAATAAAATAAAATAAAGTTAAAAAAGGGAAAAATTTTTTTTAAATCTCATTTTTAAATTTAGGTAATTTAAAAAGTTTTATGGTTTTATTGCATTCCAAGTCATACTATATCTAGTACGTAGGCTTCATATAAGCCTTCGTGGGCTGACATAAAAAAAAATCGGATTTTACCCCAGTTAAAAAATCTTGCAATTTTATTTTGCAAATTTTATATTCCTATTTTATTTATTTTGTGAAAATTTAATATACTAGAAACATAAGCGAAAAACACTGATCTTATTTCTTTTATTGACCGAAAACTCTTGCACTTTCCCAGCCACAAATTCCAGCAACGAAGAGCATCCACCAGATACGAGCTTAACGTAAGCTTCTTCTAAACTAAGTTTGTTAATTTTCCTAATTACAGAGGGTCATCAAACATATTAAATTTTTTTTAAGTTTTTTTAGAAAAAACATCATGCACACTTATCTTTATTAACTTTTTTTGTTGCCACACTTTCTTCCAACAAGCACAGCACAGAATATTTTTTCACGTCTGCATAAGGAAGGAGTTTAAGGTACAAAAAACATTATAAAAATTGGGCATTGTACAAAAAAAATTTTAAAGTACCTAAATAGAAAATCTGTGGTACCCCCGACCTACAAATATTGGTATTGTAAAATAACTGCAAATAGATATTTTTTGATTTGACCAAAAAAGATGAAAAAAACTAGCGCAGTAAACTTCTTTGCACATCGAAATCAGCAAGTTAAGCTATAAGAATTTAAAAGCTTTGTGTAAAAGATTAATTATAAATAAATAATTAAAATTAATGAGAAGCTTAGCAAAATTTATGTTACTGCTAAATATTATGTAAATTTATGAAACTATGATAATAAATTGGGTTTTTCAGATTTTTTTTCTATTGTGTAAAATTTGCTAATACCCCTGTAACTTTAAACAGATAATCTGTATCCTAAACTTTAATTAATGGGTTCTTTAAGTTATTAAAAAATTCCTGTTTAAAGGGATATTTGAAATTAACAAAACTATGGTGCGCACAAGAGCGATCCTCTGGTTTTCTGGACACACCAAGAGCGATCCTCTGGTTTCCTAGACACACCGAAATAGCAGACAATAAGAAAGCGGATGAACTAGGAACAGCCGGCTTATTTAGAAATTTCAACAACCCAGGGCCAGTCCTCGGACTTTTAAAAAAGGCCATGAAAACAACAATAGACAGATGGTCCTAAAACAACATTTTAATCGATGGCATGCATTATCTGGTCAAATAGTTGCGAAAGCCTAGGTGGTCATTTCAAGAAACTTACAGCTGAGTTCCTCCGTCTGGTGCGCACTTAGTTAAGACAAGTAGTAGGACTTTTGATTAGTCACTGTAATCTAAGAAAAACACTTACTGAAAATGGGCATAGATAATGCTCTCAAAACATGCTGGCTCTGGGGGGAGGAAGAGTAAACAGCCTCACACAAAATACGATATGCATTGACGTACAGAAGACATATATTATTCGGAAACATACAGGGCGAAACTCATCTTAAGCAAAACAAGGGGCCCAAAAAACCAATGGGATGAAAAAAATTTTTTTAAGTGTAGTTTTCCCTAAAAAGAATTAAGATTTAAATTTTTGTTTGGTGTTATTTTTAACATAAAATTAAAAAAAAAAAAATTACCGTTTAACAAGCTTTAAAAAATTTTTTTAAAAAAAAATGGTAATTTTAAAAATGGCCCCAAAAAAAATTAGCATACAACAAACCGTAATATGTTAAAAACTAATTTTGTAACAAAACTATAAAAATTCGAATTACATTTTCTTTTGGTAATAATACTGACCAGTAGTTTATCCTTGTTTAAGCTTTCTAAACTTTAGTCTTTAACAAACTCCTAACCAGAACTAACCCGCCCAGGATTTATTTAAAGCTAATGCACACTTCTGTGTAACGGTAAACGTAAATTCAGTCCCATTTGCATTTTTAAACGTAAATTTAGTCCGGCCCCCAAAGGAGCTACTCAAATTCGGTCCCGATATATAAAATCAAGAAATTCTTAATAAACACAATCGCCCATATAATGGGTACAAAGGCATTAAAATATGAACAAGACTGCTATTATGCTATGGGAATACTCTCTTAAATAAAATGTTGTATAGAAAATATGAAACATATAATATTTACATACGTATTATAATATTGTTTTTTATGCTGTATCGACGGGAAGAAATTTGAAAGATAGTTTCTTAACAAATTTAAACAGAGAAATAGATCCCTTAGACAAGTCGTTCATTGTTTCTCTTAAAAAGTTTTCTTTTAAAACAATATTTTTTGATTTCTTTGTCGACTTACTCTACTTAGATAAACATAGGTTTTCGATTAAATTCCTTTCAAAACTTCGACAAAAATAAAAATATTGGGGTATGGTCCAGCTTATTAAGCACATATAGGTGGAGAAAACGGTGCTTATTCCATAGTCACAAAATTCAGTTACTTTTTGGTCGTCGGGAAGAATAGCCATCATATAATCAGTAAAGACGTCTGATACGTCTTTAGGTTTTAGAACCGCAAATCCAAAAAATGACTAAGTGTACACCTACCCCTGTGTAATACATAAAATTATTTTTAATGGTACATAAAATTTAATAAACCTAACAATTTAGGAAATTTGTTTTTTTTTAATATGTAATATTTTTTATTTGGTGACACCAAATTATTACTTAGAAATAAATAGATAAACTTTCTTTTATTAGTAATTGATTAGATAGAAAAAATATCTATTTATCAATGTTGTTATTAATTTAATTGTTTTTCTTTGGTTTCAAGGCAATAATAATTATATGTCTGGTAAATAGTTTGTTTTTGCTGTATATAAGTAATTGTTTTTAAAACAAAAGTTAATGGTTCAATTTGATTTTAATTTTATCACTATTAATTACATATTAAAAACCAATACAATTTTTTTCTCAAAAATCATTTGTAATCCTATTTTTAGTCGGTTATAATTACTGTAATAAAGCTGTTTCTAAATATAAACCTTTTTAAGTGTGCTTTGACTGATAATAGAATGTAACTCCATCCGCAAAATACACAATTAATTAATTTATTTAAATAGATATTTTTACTATTAACCCTAAACTTTACCAGCATAAAAGTAGGATTAGTTGGTCAGGCAAAAGGTTTTTTCTTAATTTACATAAAGAATATTAAGACTCATGGAAGAAGTCTTTTTTTAAACATAGGAAGAATATTTCAAGCAGAGATTATTTTATTAGCGATACTTCTTACTAAGTTGACGTCAGACAACAATATTTTAAAAAAAGACTGTATCTACTACATTCCCTGTAAACATGGTGAAGTATACGTGGGGAAACAAAAAGACCACTTGAAATTAAAGTTAAAGAACACAAAAAAATATGAAACGAGGTGAAACGTCAAGGTCGGGGGATGCCAAACATGCATGGTCAATACAACACCGCATACAGTGGTGTAAAGCATTTGTAAAGCCCAGTGTTACCATTTTGAATACGTGTATTGTCGTTAGTAACAGAGAATTTACAAGTCGTATCATTATGAGTAGTTTTTTAGTTATTACCTAAGAATGTTGTAAATCAATTAACTCATAAAGATAATGAAAGTCCAAGATGTCCGTGTTATTGAAACCATAACATTGTCTAAGAGATTAGGTAGCCTTTATTTTATATTGTTTTAATTTTGATAAGATTAAATTTACTCATTTTTAAGTCACATATTTGTCAAATAAATGATTTTTTTGGAATTAACATAGCGGCACCGCCTTGAATAAATAGGGGAATATGCATTTATGAACGACACACTTTCGTTTAATTTATAAAAGCTACAAAATTAAATTTATTAAACCTACTGATTAGCTAAAAGAAATACACATTATTTTTCAGCATGCTTTTCCAAATAAAAGCCCTTTTTTACGATCCTTTCTTTAAGTCGATACATTACGCCGGGTTCCCTAAATAAATAAATTACTTTGGCAAATATGATATTTTTATTTGTAGGATCTTTATTTTAAATTACATCTAAATAAAATATGCTTAATTTCTTAAGTAAAACCAAGCAGTTGCTGCATTAAAATTTAAAGGACAAATTTTAAAGCAATTAAAAGAGATAAAACAAGAAGCTATTATAAACGATGATATAGAATATGTTTAACTAATTTACGAAAATTTTAATATTATGTATATTAAAGATATAATAGTTTATCCATTTAGAGTGCAATATTAATTATTTTTTGCATTTTATAGAAATAAAACATAAATATTTTAGTTTTAGAACTAAATTATTTTTAAGTAATTACTACGATGCTACCAATTAAAAAAGCCTAAAATACCTCGCTATGTAGTTTTGCGAAGTTCATATTAATATTTCTACGTTTGTATGAATGTTAATGCTATTTTTTGTAAACAGTATTTTTGTACAATTTGTATGTTCGCGTTACTGGTAAAATAAAAAGCTTTATACATTTTAACCAAAAAGGTATTTTCTTTATATGCCTCTGTCAGTAGAATAAATACCACTACTAAAACATTTACCCGGTAATATTTATTTAAGTTCATACATGTCTAATTTATTATTACTTTTTTGTTAAAGGTTTAAGGCACTACAAAATACATTTATTTATATAACCATTATATAACAAGCAAAATAATAAAGACATTTAAACTTACCTATATTTAACAACGAACTTATGATAACCATTTTGTAAATTTAAATGTTTTTACCTAAAATACTTTTTACTCATTAAGGACATATTAAAAATGTTTGTATTTGAAAAATTCTACTTTTTAATTGTTTTAATTTTTCGGGCAATAGATTTTAGTGAGTACCGAAAAAAAACACAAAAAAAACAGTATCGTTATAATTTTTGTTAATATCCAATTTGGTTTGGCACCTTCATTTACTATCAATCTAATTATTATAAATTCCGCAACAAAAACCTAGACTAAGTAAGTTGGATAGGGAGGGGGTTTTTTAACCCTATATAAAAATGTATTGACGGAATTGTGGCCAGGGTCATTCCTCTGGTTCTAATAAAATTGCAGATTTTTTTGGAACATCCCTTATAACTTTTATATTAGTTTTTTGTGTTTTTTTTTTTTTTAAAAAAAAATGGGGATTTTATTTAAATTTAATATTAACTAAGTATGCTAATATTAGTACCGTACCCATACCATACCATATAAAATGGTTTATTATTTTTAAAATAATTAAAAATAACAATCTACATTTACATTGCAAATGATCTTAGCATCTCCCATTTCTTTTCAGGTCCGAGAGAAAGAATGCCGGCCGTAGAGACTGGGGGGGCGCCCGTGCCTGGGGTGAATAAGCTGTTATTATTATACAGGTTCAGCTCAAACCGGAAGTAACCTTTCAAGAATCTTTAATTGCTTATTACTGGGATATAAAGATGTATATTTTAATTTACTATAATGTTGGTTTATTAAATTGTTTTAACAGAAAAAAGATTCGCAAAAAACCTCTTGATTTTAAGTACCGTACCCGGCAACGTTAAACATTTCTAAAACACTTGATTTGGTTTTTTATAGGGGCGAGAGAGCAAAAATATTAGGGCCTGCTCCATAAAAGAATATATAATTATTTATTTTTACTGTCCAGCAGATGTTATTGTGCTGTTATAGAAAATATTTAAATTAAAGAAATAACAGTCACCATTTTTTTGGCACAGATGTGTGGGTAGTATTGGTAGAACGTTGTGGGCCAAAATATTCGTATATAGGACTACGACCTTGTCGACAAAACGCGGCGAGTCAACCTAATGGAAGGCAATGTGTGAGGATTTTAAAATTGTTTTTTGCAATACCAACCCTCCAAAACCAGCCCTGAAAGTTTTTTTTATATAAAAATAAGAAGGTAATATTGGATTTACTTATATGTTGAATAAAAATACAAACAATTTAATGATTTCTAATACCTTACCGCACTATTTTATATACCATACCATTTATTAGGCTCAAGCTCCGTGAATTAGACGTCTTTAAACATTATTTATGTTACAAAAGCCGGACTTTAATTTATCAAAATACTATACATCACCAAAATAAACTTAAAGCCAATTCAGCCTACTTGAACTGGGTGTGTAGATAATTTAACTTTAAGGTGTTTTCACCAAATGGTTAGGTATTTACTATTTAATAGACTGTCTTGCGGAAAGGTTTTAAAAATATTATTTTTTATACAACTATTACTTGTACTATATGTTAAAGTCAAAACCTTCTTTGAACCTATGCATATTTCAAGTCTAATTAATTTCTATGGATATGTTTTGCGTTGAGCAAAAGAAAAAGGTTATTTATTTTATTATACTGCTTTCTCTTACTCCCGCTCATTCCCATAGCTAAGCGACAAAGCTGACTTCATAGGTATATACTTAAATGAACTAACCATTACTCACTTATATTTAATTTTTAAAAACAAAATAATTAAATTAAACCCGTAAAACGTTAATGCAAAGCTTTGCCCAATTCAGCTTACAGTTTTGGCCTAAACATGTATTATGCTATTAATCATACCTGTGAGAGCCTAGAATCGCAGCAAGTACAAAGTGCAACTTATATTGTTGTTGGTTGGCAATTAATTCTCGAAAAGGCCATAATACAAGCGTTTTAATCTACCACTCTAGTTACACTTTGGAGACTGTATTTTACACATTGCTAAAATAATCAACAAAGTTGGCGTAAAGCGTTACTTACTGAGTTTAAATTTAAGTGGTTTAACTAAACAATAAAAAATTAGCAGCACTAACTTATCTTTACTCAAGTTATGGTATTATTGTTTATTTTAGTTAAACCAAATAGTTGTAGTAAGTGCTTTAACTTTAGTTTATGCCACGTAATACCCCAGAATACTGATCCAACAGAAGGACACGAAGCGTCCAAAACCCTTTTATCTCCGCGGGTCAGATTTCGAAACATACATTTTCATGAAAGAAAAAATACAAATCGCATATTAAAAAAAAATTTTGATGTACACAATGAAAAATCAATTTTAAGAATTTTAAGTAGGGCTTTTAGTAAATATTGCTTGTTTGGAGACTGGCTTACTTTCACGATAATGTGAGTCTCTATATTGTTTCCCTGAAATTTTGTGTTGCTAAAATGATTGAAGTTATAAATTTAACTTCTAAATCCGTTGAAACAATGTTTTTTAATATGGCATACCAATTAAACTCAATGGTAAGAAATGGTAGAGGTTAGATTTTTAAATTTCTTTCATGTCAATTGTCCTAAGTAGATAAATTGAAACTTGTACAGAATGGTATGAATCCTTTTATTTTTAAATATAGATAATGGCAGGATTTTCGGGGTTGGGGAACACGTTTTTCATTAGTTTATTTATTTCGTCATATGCAATATGAACAACGACTTAAGGATCTTATTTGCATGTTATCATTTTATATTCATATATTTATTCTTTCAGCATATATGATATATTGTTGAAGTTACGATTGCGTTGACCAGAAATACTTTTCCTTTTAAATTTTGCTGTAAATGCAGTAAATAGTCTAAAAATACTGCATTAATTGTTTAGTTATTGTTATACTTTTATGTATTACTCTAAGTATTTAAAGAAAATAAAATTATGAATAAAAATTTAACTAGTAAATATATATATTGTAGCTTATTAATATCAAAGGAAATATTTTTTTAACATACTTACAAACCTATTTATAATAAAAAAAAGTAGAACTAAAAATATCTACACAAATAACTAATAAAAAACATAAAACAGAAAAACTAGAATAATACACAATATCTAGTAAAGTCTGGACTTGTTAAAAAATATATACCTTAAAAACTATGTGGATTATACAATGGATAAAAACCTCAGGAAAAACCTATAAAAGGAACAAGTGGACCAGAATGGGTGTTGCATATGACCGACTACTGTTTCTGGTTTGGCAGTTCGTCAAAGGCAAGTTTACAGAATTATTATAATATGTTATTAATTGTAAACTTTGGCGTTGAGGAATATGAATAAAAACTAAAAACATTTTTTTCACCTATAAATTTAAGCCCTTATATTATATTTGTAGGAGTTCTCCAAGTAACAATTATACCCAAGACTTATTAATAAAAGCAATATTCTTGACAAAATGGTGGCTCTTTATTTTGATAAAATTTAATGGATTACATTGTTACAATTTACTGAAAACTTTTCTTTAAAATGGACTTAGATCAGAATTAAAATTTTGTCCAAAAATATTTTTAAAATTTTCAAAATAAAAAGGCCTTATAAGATGGAACCAAGTTTCCATGTTAAAAATCATACTTGGTTGCAGCTTATAATATACTTTTTATGATAAAGTCCAACCAGATACATTTCTTGATAATTTAAGAAGTTTTATTTTTTTTTTCAAAATTTTTGAGCTTTTTTAAAATATTAAATTTTCGTTTAAAATTTGGTTATTTAAATCCTAAAAACTATTAAATTGGAAAATCTTTTTTTTTAAGGAGTCAATGCTTGGGGAAAAATTAAATTTAAAAACATATTTTTTAGTAAACATCAATTATCAATTTTTTTACCCTTTCTGTTAAAAAAGGTAGTTTTAAAAATATAAACCCAAAAATTACATTAATATTTATATATTAATACATATTATAAATAAAAAAAATAAAATACATAATTTAAATAAAAACCAGTTCTTTTTCGTTCCTGAAATCCTTAATTCTTCTGAAAAAAAATTTCCTTCTTGCTTTACTTGGAACATCCATGGTTTGTTGTGCTAAAAAAAATCTAGTTACTCTCAGGGAAAATGATTTAAAAAAAAAACAAATTATAATGTGTTATTAAAAATAATATTTAGCATATTTTTTTACATTTTTACGATACATCTCATACATTTTTAGAGATATTTCAAAAACATTTCATTTGAAATTTGTGCATGGTGTTTTATAATTGATATCTATAAAATGATTACAATAAATCTATAGGGTTTCATTATTTTATGAGTTGTAAATACTAAGATACTGTGAATGATCTTTCTGGAGCTTCAGACAGTTTTTTCAAAAGTACTGCAGTCTTTTTATTGCTATTTTATTGCTTTTGGAGACAAAAAAGCCTATTCTTCAAACTAAGAAATTCTTAATAAACTTTTTAACAGCATTTGTTTGCAAAATTCCTTAAAACAATTCTGACAAATACCAGAATACTCTTTACATTTTTTATTTTAAGCAAAAAATTTTAATACAATATTTGTCACATACCAAAATTGATTTTATTTAGGGTACCACTTACATGCATCCTTTACAGTGCAACTAAAGAAATGGCTAAAAATAGGCCCAAAGCAATAATATCAAGCCAAAGCTATAGCAATTTGAATGGTTTCAAGAAGTTTATTACAAGTAATAAGCTAGACTTTTTATTTAATCGGTACTTTTTATATCAGTTACATTTATTACAATGGTTTAAGATGATATGACAAATATGACCATTTAACAACGCATTTAGTTAACTTAATTAAGGGGATTAAACCCATATTATTATTTTTCTCACATACTATGACTTATACTACATATTCCGATACATACTGGAAGAAAGTTGTTTTGCAGATCGAACGCTGTTAGAATGACACCGATACGTCACGGTTTTATACGGGTTTGCCATAAGAGACCGTGACGTATCGGTGTCATTCTAACAGCGTTCGGAGTCTACCTCTGTAACCAAATTTGGCTAGATGACAAAGTCAATTTTACTGTCTTATTTTTCCATTCTATCCATAGAATAGTTGAAAACTACCAAAAAGTTTTAGCAGCTTGAAATTGATTACAAGATAAAATTAAACTTTTTCGTCATAGTTTTTTCTCAAGCAATGTATGTATGTTTTAGACAAGATAAACAATTTAAAAATATGGTCATTTATACCTTTCGATTGGATTGAAGTTGTCTGTCCCATGATCACAAAAGCTTAGCAAGTGGCTTCAGATTTGTATGTTTCATCAGCAGATCTTTTCGGCAAATGACTAAACAAAGTTGTGACAGGTTGGGAAATAAATTTTACTACCTTGAGCACCTTTATTTATGTACTTATCTTCAGTGTTTTTCACATATTTTTATGTATTTATATAAAATTCGGCCCTTGTCAAACAAGTCTTCTTTATTGTAAACCTTTGCTCAAATTACACATCTAAAACAAAATCATTGATCCCTTGAAGTTGAACTAATTACTAATCATACTAATCAAACTTGTAGTTTTTAATACAGTTAAGAGTATTTAATTTAAAATTTTTTATTAAATAATTTTTACATTTAAAAATTCTACCTATAATTAAAAAGAAGTTCAAAAGACTTACAAGTTAATAATTTATATTGCTATTTAAATTTAGTATTGGTACATACCTAGATTCATGTTTTAAAAGCAAATTGATATTTTTGATCCGCAGAAATTACTCAAGAGTATATGCACAATAATATCCACTGCTTTTATTGGTCATTTTATGTGGGTAATAGTTTTTTTTATCAAAAACTTAAAAACACAAAAAATTAAGTTCGTCGTCGAACGTAAACAATTATTTTGCTTTGCCAGTGAGAATTGTCAATTGGACTTTAAACATATTCGGTAATGGACGACGTAGTATATGCAACCATAATTACTAAACCATCAAAATTCGTCCGTGTCGCTTCTGTATGGATCAGTATTCTGGGGTAATACTACATACACATAAACAATACTTAGCGTGTAGGACGTATATAAGTATAAACTAAACTTACACTCTGTTAATATTTTTAAAATCCTAAAAGCCTGATGTTACCGAAAGTATTAAAAACTTGATTTTTTTTTAATATAGCTGGTTTCGATTTGTTATAAAAAATGTTACTTTTTTTGATTCCCAACTTTCGACAAAACTCGTTTTTCGTAAAAGTTTGTAAAAAAACAAATAAAAAAGACATAAAAAAACAATTTTTAAAAATTAACTAAATTGAAAGAGCCAAAAAGAATGATAAAAAATATGTTATAAAAATAAGAGCACTGGTAATTTAAGAAGTAAATTTCAAAAAAAAAAAAACTAAAGGCAATATTTGGTAAAAAAATAAATCTTTTCTTTTTGTTTTTCTTTAGTAAAAGTATGGTTTTGTGTGGTATCTCTAAAATACATTTTAGACAACTTTTAAATGCCAGGCTTCAATTTGCAGAAAGTAAAAAAAACTATATATTTTAATTTGATTGATCTAGTACAACCTTTTTTTTTAAATTATGTTTTATGGCCCTGGTTTAACTAACTGGCCAGCTTCTCTCTTCGTTTATTATATAATTTTAAGTTTACCGAGATTAGGGGTATATAATATGCACATTGCAATACAACTAATAGATACTTAAAATTAATCATAGCATATACAACAACGCTTATCTAATAGATATTAAATCTAAATATCTTTGTTTTTGTTTTTTGGCTGTTTTTTTGTTTTTTTTTGTTTCCCTTTTGTTTTTTTTATCTTTTTTGTATTGCTTTGGTTATGTTTTTTTCGTCATTTATTATTATTTTTTAAATTGTTATTTTTGCCTTTAACAGAAATTAATACAACGCCTTATAAAGAATAAAGTTTTCTGACAATAATATTGTACATATATTAAATGGATTTTTTTCCAAAAAACATTTAGATAAGATGTTAATTTGATACCGTGAAGATCGCAACTCAGTATATGATGATCTACGTCACCAACTCTTCTGCATACACAATTACACAGCGTTCATTATTTATAAGTCCTAGTTTTTCATGTGAACGGGATAAAGTCCATGGTGGCTTCTTACGCGAGAAATTATTACAAAATTTGTATTACTTTCATATTAAAACCAAGGTATTTTCCGGATATTTGGATATAAACTTTTATAGTAATAGCCCCTTTTTAATTTTTTAAAAGCGTCCTGCCAATTAGTAAATATTCGGTGTTCTGAAATAGAAAAAATATCAGTAAATGGCAACACAAAATTTTCAGTAAAAACGTTTAATAATGTTACTTCTTTTGCACATTTATCCCCTAACTTATTTCCTTTGATGCCACAAAGTGCCCTAGTCCAGACCAAACTTTTTTATATCTATATTTTAGTAACACAAATGTATTTGAAATATCTTTTATTATGTAATTTGCAGAAGCCTTGGTATAACAATTTGTTAATGCTTCAAATGCACTTGTGAATCCTTTTATTCTACCATTTTACATACGATAAAAGTTTTTAAGTTTTTGAAAATACAAATAATAGTCATTTAAGTATTTCTACTTTTTTAGTTGCTTTTCTTTTTGTCACAAAACTTTTATAATTGGGACAAATGCTTATCCCAGAGAAACTTATTAGAAAGGCAGAAATGTTTTTTTTTCTGAAATATCATTTTAATTGTATTTCTTATTAAATGCTTGACCATGAAACCTTTAAAGCAACATTAAGTAACGTGAAAAAAATTATGCAACTTGTTAATGGTAATTACATATTTTTAAAATAAGACTTTGTTTACCTAAATTAATTAGGCCAAGCTAAAATTAGAGACACTTAAGTAAGCAGTAGATCCTTTACCCTTCTAACCCTATTTTATGCCCTACAATAAAAAGGTTAAAACATAAGAAGGGCGAGTTTAAGAAGCATTATTTTAGATTACTATAATTGGTACTAAGAAAGTTTATCCAGTGTAAAGAGCTGCACGCATCTAGGTTATATTAGGGACTAAAGTAAGCTTTTTTCCTGTTTTTCTATTTGCAGGAACCCATTAAAAATTGTCATTTTTTTTCAGATTTAAAAACTTGAATAAATTGTAATTTAATCGTAATACTGTCAATGGGACTTTTGTAATGAGTCGAAAAACAAACGATTTTTTTTGTAAAACCTTATCTAGTCTAGGAGGAATTGGCGCATGAGTATCGAAAACTATTCCACCTCAATTTTTTTATACGATTCTCTTTAAATTGCCATACTGATGATATAAATGCAAATGCCATGGGGCCACCTTGTGCCACATTGTTTAAACCTAAATTGTTTAAACAATTGCAAAAAATTGTTATTTTTTAACCGGACATTTTTTCATTCATTACTTATTTCATTCTTATTCATTAATTATTATTTTATTTTCATTCATTTCATTACTATTTTTTTCAATCATTATTTATCATTTATTTTAAAAACTATTAATTTTATCAAAATTGTTAAAAAAAGCAATGTTATTAATAATTAAATTATCTACAATTTGTTTTTATGAGTTTTATGCCGAAAAAAAGTTATTGGAGCTTTATTTTACTTGTGATCGCACCTAATAAACAATCAAAAAACTGATAAAAAAATATTTTTTTTCAAATCTCATATAAGGTTATTTAGTCGAGGAAACAAAGAAATGCCCGAGGGATTTTTTGTGCAGTAAGAGGGATTTGAATGCGGTTTTTTGCATTCGATTCGTATGTACGTCTACAAACTTTGTGAACAAATTTAATTATTGGAAAATGAAAAACTGCCCTTGTACAATAAAAAATGGTATTTTCGAAATGCATTTAAAGTTTGAATTACAAACACTTTATTATAGGTAAATAATAATGGAAATAAGCCCGAATTTGTTATTACGAAGTCGCTGAATACGAATATGATATTATCAAGAGCCTACGAAGTACCTGGTGCGCCCTAAGGATGGCGTAAAAGTGGTCTTCTGGAGTTTTACGACATTTTCTCCTAATATCAGCCCAATTTTATTACTAGGGGGTTTTTTAAGACGCTGAACACGAATATGACATTGACAAGGACCTGCGAAGTACCTGGTGTGCGCTAAGAATGGTGTAAACGTCGTCTTCTGGAGTTTTACGACAAATCCTCCTAGCATCAGCCCAATTTCTTTACTCGAGAGGTTTTTGTTGTTGTCGAACACGAATATGACATTGGCAAGGGCTTGCGGAGTACCTGGTGCGCCCTAAGAATGGTGTAAACGTCGTCTTCTAGAGTCTTAGACAATTCCTCCTAATATTAGCCAATTTTGTTATTCAAGGAGTTTTTGTGGTCGTTAAACACAAATCTTATATTGATAAGGGTTTGCGGAGTACCTGGTGCGTAAAAAGGTGTAAACGTAGTTTTTGTAGTTTTAATGAAATCCTACTAATATTAGCCCAATTTTGATTCTTGGGGCTTTTTTGTGGTGGGGGGCTTGCGGGTACCCGTTGCGCACTAAGAATGGGGTAAACGTCGTATTCCAGTACCTGGTACTAGATCATGGCCTTCGAGGTACCCGGTGTAAAAAATAAAAATTTCTGAAAGTTTAATACTTATTAAAAATAATTTACTAATCAATTTACTGCTTTCTTTTACTTCTTCGATAACCCCCAAGTAACAAAATTGGGCTGATATTAAAAAGATTTGTCGTAAAACTCCAGAAGACGTTTACACCATTCTTAGCGCGCACTAGGTCTCCGCATGCCCTGCCAATGTGCCATCATCATATTCGTGTTCAGCAACAACAAAAACCTCTTGAGTTTTAAATAAATTGGGCTGATATTGGAAGGATTTGTCGTAAAACTCTAGAAGACGACGTTGGCGATTCTTAGCGCAGCAGGTAATTTCGCAGATCCTGTCAATATCATATTTTTGTTCAGCGACCTCGCAAACCCCGAGTAACAAAATGGGCTGATATTAGGAGAAATTGCGTAAAACCCAAAAAGACGACTTTACGCCATCCTTAGCGAGCACCAGGTACTCCGTAGGCGCTTGATAATTTTGATATTCATGTTCAGCCACCTCGAAAATCCCCGAGTAACAAATTCGGGCTTATTTCCATCATTATTTACCTAGTTCAAATTTTTTGTAACTGCAAACTTTTAAATACATTTCAAAATACCATTTTCTATTGTACACAGGCAGTTTTTCATTACCCATTAACTAAATTTGTTCACAAAGATTGTGAACGTTCATACGAATCGAATGCAAAAACCGCATTCAAATCCATCTTACTGCACAAAAAATCCCTCGTAAGCCTATTTTTGTCCTACCTTTCCTCGACTAATTATAAACTATTATAAGGAATTAAAAATAATATTTCATAATTTATTCTTTCTTAACATATTTTTCATGAGTCAAAAGTTCCCAAATTTTAAGATTTTTCGAACCTTTAAAAATTCATATTTCGAAAAATATTAACTTTGTCGTAAAAAGTCATAGCATCTTTTTTATTTATATTTCAATAAAAAATATTTAAAAAAAATGTCCGGTTAAAAAATAACAATTCTTTGCAATTGTTTAAACCATTTTCGATTTAAACAATATGGCACCAGGTTGCCATGGCAACATGCATTTATCAGTAGGGCAATTTAAAGAGGATCCTATAAAAAAATTGAGATGGAATAGTAGTTGGTACTTATTTTCCGATTCCTCCTAGACTAATCGGTGCATTTTTCGCAGAGAAGGGTCGGCAAACACGCTAAATTTGACCACTTTTCAAAAAATTTATCACTTAGATCCTTTTAAAGTTGAAAAGCTGATCTTTCGAAAAATTATTTCTAATAATATGTGGTTTAAACAGATTAAAGAAGGACGCAGTCCAACAGGTAGTTTTATTACAATTAAAATATGATAGAAAAAATATTATGGAAACAGTAGTACTGGTTACCTAAAAGTAAAAATTTATAAAAAAAGCTAGAAGTAATATTTTGTAAAAAAAACAAAACCCTCCTTTTTTACATCTTTAGTAAAAGTATGGTTTTCTATGGTATTCCTAAAAAATATTTTAGACAACTTTTTAATGCCACGATTCATATTGCAGGAAGTAAAAAAAAAATACTTTAATTTTGATTAATTTAATAAAACCAGATTTTACCATTTTAAATACGATAACAGTTTTATGTTTTTGAAAATACAAATAATAGTCATTAAAATATTTGTACAGGGGCTTATTATATTTACGTCGCCTCTGGAGCCTTTATTTTTAAAGATCGAAAAAAAGTTTTATAAAAATTGTATGATTTTTCCATATTTATCTTTTTAAGATCAGTTAAAAATATCTCGATAAGAAAATGGGGAAAAAAATAGGCAACTTCATCTTTTTTAAATGGAACACCCCGTATTTATGCGCTGCAAGAAAGATCTTTTTTTCTGATTTCAAATATATACATTATGATATTTGGGTGAACCGTTTTTGAGATATTTAAAGCTTAAAAATTTTAAATAAATTGCAAAAAACATATTTATCAAGAAAACCATGGAAACAATCGAATTCTTGTTTATTTTGATAAATATGACGTCTCCATATTGTATAAAGTTGAAGTTTATCATTTTAACAAAATTATTTAATTGTTTTTTTTCAGGGCTATTCAGAAGAACAAAAACTCGCTATTGTGCGTCTTTTTTATGGCAACAATATAATGTGGGACAGGCAAAGGGAATATTTATTATTCACAAAACGGGCCATCTAAAGACACTATTAGAT
>JAHBCN010016921.1:0-18911 GCA_019359885.1 Listronotus oregonensis | reverse complement strand
TAAGGACCTAAAAGTTCACCCCTACAAATTGCAGGTTGTCCAGAAATTAATGGAAAGAGATTTTGAACAACGTGAGGATTTCGCTACGAGTATGCAAGTTCTTTTGGAAGATAACTTAGGTCAGCATCTTCTAATGAGCGACGAAGCTCATTTCTATTTAGACCGAACCGTTAATAAACAGAATTACAGGTACTGTGCTCCTAAAAAAACCCCCGAAATATCCATGAGCGTCCTTTACATTCTGAAAAAATCACAGTGTGGTGTGCCATTGGTCTGACTGGCATTATTGGGCCATATTTTTTCGAAGAGGCCGTACCGTCACCGTTAATTCTTATCGCTGCGTTGACATGATCCAAAATTTTTTGGTTCCAGAACTACGCAGAAAAGGGATAAACCCAACGCATGTGTGGTTTCAGCAGGACGGTGCCACGGCACATACTGCCAACGCTTCAATGAATATTCTCCGCAACCTGTTCCCAGGAAAACTCATTTCACGTTTCGGAAATTTGCCGTGGCCTCCAAGGTCTCCAGACCTGTCAATTTGTGATTTTTTTCTATGGGGGTATTTAAAGAGTCGTGTATATGCAACTCGTAATTTGATCAGTTGAAACGCAATTCGCCAGGAAATCCTGACTATTGATCGACTATGTTGGAGGTGTTATGGGGATTTCATAAAGGGATCGCTCATCCAACGTGATGGTCACCATCTTGATGACATTATTTTCCATACTTAATTACATTGTAAATGGCATAATATAAGCTTCATTTTGCTGATAATAAAATAGTATTTTCTTGCAAATTTCTTATGTACCATTTATTTCAAAATCGTCCTATTACCAGTTGTCACCCTGTATAATTAATTTAATAATAGTTAAACAATAAAATCAAAATTATGCAGGGTTGACGTGGTTACAAAGGTACCCCCTAAATTTTTAGAAATGCAAAATAAATTGAAAAATTACATACAAGGTTGGCTTTAGAATATGTTTTAATTTAAAAAATTTTAAATAGAGAAAAAATAATGCCAGACAGTTATCTCAATCGCAAATACCTTCGAGTCTAGTCTAAAGTTTTTGAGCAAGGTATAGTATTCCATTACGTCCGTCTACAAAGCTGTAATTTGGAGGTAATATTTTTCGAGATACCTAAAGAAAGTCTACTGACAGCCAAACAGTTTGGGCGGTATTAGTACATTATTCAGTATATTCAAGGTTAGACGACTCTTGATGCATAAGCCAGAAAAAAAAAGGTTTTATTATATAAAATAAAACAATTTTTATGTTTTATATAAATCCTTATTAAAACCAACACAATTTTTATATGTTTACACCAGAATAGATTCTCTTGTATTTTTCATTAATTATCCGTCCGTTTGTTTAATTTTCTTTTATTATTTCTTTATTTTCTTAACAATGAAAAAATATATATATTTTTTTTTATCTTGGGACAGTCCACGAAGGCTGATGCCTAAGTACTAACGTACCGTGGGTGTCTTCAGTGTGGTGAAAGGGAGTTTGTTCACACGGGACTTAAATTTTTGGAGATTGGGAGGAGAAGGAAAAACTTCTGCGGGCAGCAGGTTCCATAGTCTTGACACTCTAGGGATGAAGGAACGAAGAAAGCGGGAAGTTCGGGGCCTTTCTAACTGAACTGTAAAAGGATGCATAAAAGTTGCACTACGTGTTGCTCTGTTGGGAGCTGCCAGAGAAGGAATTATACTGGCCAACTCCTCCGAGCAGAAGCCGTGAAAATACCTATAGAAGAGCGACAGATCCCCTACAGCTCGACGGTGGGCAAGAAGAGGAATCCTTTCTGTGAGCGTTGGATCATTAATAAGACGAACGGCTCTTCTTTGAATGGAGTCAGAATGCTAAGTGTTGTAGGGGACCCATTCCCAGACATGAGAACAATATTCTAAAGGGGTCTGATTTGGGATAATACAGAGTGTACAAATTGGAAGAAGAGAAATATTTTCTGGCTCGGAAGAGAAATCCAATTTTTTTTGAAGCTGCCAAAGCTATGGATAAAATGTGTTTGTGCCAGTTAAGGTTATTCTCAAGAGTAACGCCGACAAGATTAAACGACTCTTTGTTCTGCAGAACTTGGCCGCTCATATTTGTAAGGGATGAGCATTTGCAGACTTTTTCGCGACAGGACATGACTGTGTTTTCGAGGCATTAAACTGGAAACCAAGATAAGTTTAGGTGGCGCCCCAATCCAGGAAGATGAAAAGTTTGAGGAATCTTGTGTAAAAAAAGATACCCTATCGGGGCAATAATAAAACCTGCGCCTTGTATTTTCGACCTGATCGAAAGCTTTGGATATGTCAAGACAACGATCTGGGATTCACCAAGAAACTCAAGGGACTTGTTCCAGTTGTGTGAGACAAAGGAAAGAAGATCAGCTGTGGATCTACTGTGACGGAATCCATATTGTCTATCATGTAAGATCTTATGTTTTTCCAGATACTTTAAGATTTGGGAATTAATGAATTTTTCCATTACTTTGCAAACAACTGAAAGAAGAGATATAGGTCTATAGTTGGAAGGGAGACTTTTGGATCCTTTTTTGGGGACAGGTTGCACGTGCAGCTTTCCAACTCTCCGGGAAAATGCCCGTGTCGTAAGAGATTCGAAAGAGGCGAGTTAAGATGGGTGCAAGCTCGGGAGCACATTTTTTAAGACGATTGCTGGTATGCCATCCAGCCCAGACGATTTTTTAGTATTAAGAGAAGAAAGAATACGCTTGATCTGTTTAACTTTAAAAATTATATCGGACATTTATGAAAAACAGGGACAACTGTTGGAAGGGGAAGATTAGTAGGAGGATCAAGCGTAGAATTGGCAGCAAATTGTTTGGCAATAGTTCGGCTTTTCCTTTGGAGGTAGAGACAATTCCATCTTCAGAGATTAGGGGTGGAAAAGATTTGTGCAAAAGTTCTGACTAATATTTTTGGCAAAGGACCAGAAAGCTTTACTTCCATTGGAGCAAGTGAGAACTTTATCTTTTTCGATTGTTAAAATTGTCTTTTGCTTCTGGATGGTCTGATTATACTGATTTCTCGCTTCGATGCTAGCCTGTCGATTTTCGGGACTGGGGTTTTGAAGAAACTTTTTGTGGGCTTGAATTTTTAAAAGTCTGGCTTTGTCACAGGATTTAGAAAACCACGGTTTGTGATTTGAAGTTATGAGGTTCTTTTTAGTGTGGGGAATATAGGTCTCAATGCCTAGTTGAATTGTTTCGGTAATTTGTTTACAAATTTCGGAAGGATCGAAAGGGTAGCTGGCAAAGAAATCTCTCAGACCATCCCAGTCGGCCGAATTGAAGTGCCAGACGGTTCGTGGACTCTACCTTTCTTAAGAACTTTAGGCTTGACTGGGAGACATTTGTAAACGAGACAATTGTTGGCAATTTTTTTCTCTCATATATAAGTTAAAACCAAAGAAGTTTGAAGGTTTATGAAAGGCCAATGCTGTAGAACAAAATTATGCAGGCGTTCAGGGCAGAGGGAATAAGAAAATAGTAGGTCAGGCCCGGACTTCCATAATTTTTTTATTACGATGTATAAAGTTGACATCATCAAACGTTAATGTTGTGTAATATTGGAGTTTATATCATCTGATTTAACATGGACAGAATTAATGGCGCCACTTTACAGCCTTTAAATGTTCGATTATCGATTTGTAATAAGCTTCTCCGTATGCAAAAAATCATTGAAATCGGCGATGGTCAAGAAAAGTAAAAGCTTACCATAATTTGGACTGGTTGTTTGTGTTTTAGGCTTATACAATATTTTATAAATCTATTATTTGTATAATAGTAAAATTCAATAAAATAGTGTCTTGCAGGTAACATAAACAAATTTAAGAGTCCATTCACGCCGCGAAAATTGGATCCAATTTGGGGTTCGGGGCATAATGTTTTTTCGATAAGTTATGGATAATTTTTAAAAACTATATGAAAGCCAACACTTAAATCTAGGCTTCTGCTGTAATAGTTTTTTAAATTTGGATTTAGTTTTTAATATTTCCTTGAGGAAAGTCACCCTAAAATCGGTTATGATTAGATACTATTTTCTTAACTCGACTCATATTTCAAAAAATCACTACAGCAGAGGCATAGATTATTCCTTACCTTTAAAATGGTTTATAATTTATGTTATTTAAGTGAAAAATAGTTACCGAAAAACGTTATCTCCTGTAGGCTTGCAATCGGAACAACATGGCATCGATACACCGAATTTGGAAGAACCTAAATAAAATATAATATTTTTAATGCGGCTATACGAAAATCGTGGTAGTGGGAGTTTGTTAGTCTCCGCCCACCGTTTCCGCGTCCGTTCGCCCGACCCCTAAGGTGTAGCGTAAATGCACTCTTAAGGAGAAGTATAGAACTTTTTACATAAGAATTTTCTATTTTTATTTTTAAATTTTGGGACAGTCCACCAGACTAAGGCTTCAATACTAACGTATTGTTGGTGTCTTGGGTGTATTAAAAGAAAGTTTATTTACACAAGACTTAAATATTTAAAAATTTAAAGAAGGAAAAATTTCTGCAGGTAGCAGATGGCAGTCTGGAGACTCTGGAGATGACGGAGCAAAGGAAATAGGAAATTCAGAGCCTCCTAAGTTGGACTGTAAAAGGATGCATAAAAGTGGCACTAGGTGTTGCTCTGTCGGAAGCTGTTAGAGAAATTATACTTGCCAACTTCTCGGAGCAGAATCCGTAAAAATACCTAAAAAATGCGACATATCCCCCAGAACCCATCGGTGGGTAAGAGAAGGAAGCTTTTCTGTAAGCGTGGGATCATTAATAAGATAAAAGCCCTTTTTTTAATGGAATCAAAGATGATAAGAGTTGTAGGAATCGCCATTTTCCAGACATAAGAACAATATTCCAAAGATAGTCTGATTTGGTATACATACAGAGTATACAGATTAGACGGAGAGAAATACTTACTGGCTCGAAAGAGGAGTACAAGCTTTTTTGAAGCAGCTGAGGCTATGGATGTAATGTTTTTGTGCCAGTTAAGATTATTCTCAAAAGTAAAGCAAAATGGTTAAATTATTTTTTTTTGCGATACTGAATATGACTGTGTCTTGGAGAATTAAACCGGACAAGATTTGTGAAGCCCCAATCAAAATTAGTTTAAGGCCTTGTAAAGGACACATTTGCATTGACCTGCGCGGGTTTTCCAAATCAGGCCTATAGGCTGGCTTAAAAAATTGAATATTAGAGTGGTCAGCAAAACTAATAATATGATTGATTGTAAAAGAGAGATCGTTGATGTGAAGATAAAACATAGTTGGTGCCCTGGGACATCCCAGCATTAATTTAGGTAGAAGTTGGAAGGATGACGTTATAATATTATAAGTAACAAACAATAAACACAAAATTATAGTCACAATTTAATAAACACTAATTACTAAAATAATGGGGTTTTTATTAATTAAAAAAACTTCTGCAACCACAAAATAAAATCACACAAGGCGAAACAATTGTTTATTAGGCGCGGCGCTTTTTCGGCACACGAAAACGGGACTTCGGCTCTGTCAAATATACAGTATGTTGCCTACCCACACACTAGTTTATTAGTGTGTATGTATAGTCTGTCTGAAAGTATACCGTCTTAGCTCTTGCTTTCATTTATGGATTATACCTGCCGACAGCAATAAAACTGCGGATCGGTAGGTATTAAAGGACAGAATATTAGAGACGGACTTTAATAATATAAAGATTTATAATTTATTGTTTATTTAGGTAAGTATAATCTTAAAATTACATTAAGAAATTAAATATATACAAAGTTTTAATAAATTTATAACTGCATTATCTATACATAATTACATTTTTAATCTAAATATCTAAATCGAATTCTTTTTCACTATCAGAGTCATCATTGAGATTAATTACAATAGGATTTATGTTGTTTTGGATAGAAATGTAAGAGTTCCCAATTTTTATAATGTGCTGTAGTGAATTTTTTCAGTTCTCAACTGGTATGTTAGTAATTATATTTTTTATCAAATTTATAACACTGGGACCTAAAGTAGGTGTAACATTTTCTGCTCTGATCTTTGATTTTACTTGGTTCACAAATGCTCTATGGGGTTTAACATACAGTGATACGGAGGAAGCCGTAAGACAGTATGCCTAGCCTGTTCAGCCAAATTATCACATACATATTGTTTTTTAATTGCATATGAATTTAGGACTTCCAAAAGATGCGTTTTTTTGTAACTAAATTTAAAATAAATATCATTTTCTAACAAATATTCCTGGATTTCAGTTTTTGAACTTGATGAAGCTGATGCTTTCTTTAGCAGACGGCTGTGGTAGCTTGCGTTATAAATGACAATAACACTGTTGTTTGGAATATTTTTAAAAAGATAATTTTAAAACCAGTTTTCAAAAGGTTCTGCACTTGTATCCTCATGATAATCCAAGCTAGAATCCTTAATATTCTTTGCAGACAACAGCAAGCGGTTTGGGACAAATCCGTCTTCTGAACAGCTGTATTATGGTAATGCGTTTTCCTTATTTGAAGGTGCTTTCGTCGACAGTTTTGACTGAATCAACCCATCCTTTGGATACTGTGCGTGTGTATCGAACCATGTTTCATCGGAAATTATGGATCTGTTTCCAACTTTATCTTTTAATTTTTGAAGGTAATTAAATCTCCAAGTGCGTAATCTGTGCGATTCCATTACTACTTGTCTTTTGTCTATTTTGCGGTATTTAAATTCCATTTTACAAAAACTCTATGGAGGGTGGCAGGCTAATATTTATATTGGTTTCGGCTTCGTCTAGCTTCTTTTTCAGTTTATCCAAGGTGGAATAACTCCGTTCCATAAAGACAATATATTTTCTTTTATTAGGTCCTGATCACTATTGTCTATACGGTGAGATTGAAAATCACTACGTTTTTTCTTTTGTTTAATCCTTACTAATAATATATCCTTATTGATGATATTGGAGTTTTTGTAAGTAGACAGGTTTCTTTTAAAGCTTCTTGTTTAATAGACCTCTACTGATTAAAGTTTCATACACATTTTCACAACCTGTTTTGTATCCATGACAAAGATTTCGACGCGACATAGTTATATTCTGTAAAACAACTTTTTCGAAACGCACAGTAAAAACGGTTATTTAACACTGCCACTAAAATATTAGCCAAAATATTTATATGCCTAATGGTTAATTCTTAAGAAATACCTCGCCCACCCCTGCCCTTATGAACAAATGGGTTTACCCAATAACAATAGGTAATAAAATCGTTAAAGGTTTATTGGGGTATGGTCCCTCAAAAGCCATAACGATATACTTTGAGACAGACTATACTTAACACATTACAAAATTTCGTGGAATTTTGTTACTGCGCAGAATCATAATGGCCCCTTAATGACAGTTATTTTCATAGTTGGTCGGACATTTTTTGATCAAATAGGCCATAGTATTGGGCTTCCATAAACATTTAAACTTCCTTGGTTAAAACTGATTGAAACGACAGCCTTGCACGAGAACATAAGTTTTAAAGATTATTATTTGCATTTTGAAAAAATTAGGGGATACCTTTGGAACAGCGTCATTCTTGCAAGACAATGATTTTATTTTATATTTTTTTTGTATTAAATAAATTATACACAAAATTGTAGCTTTTTACCTCGCATGTTAGTCGCTGGCAGTCACCAGAAGAGATACGACAAAAAACCTTTTTTTTTAATAGGACACTTTATTTACTGGTTTGTTTTTAAAAGCGCCTTAATTTTTTAATAGGTTTTAATAAAAATGATTTTGCATTTATTTTAAGTAACAAACACATTAATATAATTGGATATTTTTTGTGTTTTGATATTTCAAGTATTTATATTTACTTTTTCTATTAAAAAATACAAATATTACTTATAAATTAAATTCTAACAAGCAAAGGGTAAAAAATAATGAATACTTACTTTAAATTACTGCAAAAAAATAATAAAATTTTAAATAAATGCAAATAATCCTTTAATTTATACAGCTCATCAGAAAAACCCGAAACCTCAAAAAAAGACACAAAGTATTTCTACATTTAGTAAATGACAATACCCTAGTAACTGTTTTACTTTCATTAAATACGTGTAAAAGTACGAAACTAAAAAAGCGATTGAAATAACTTTACCTAAAGTAAATTTAACGAAACCATAAATCTACATAATTTGGGCAAAAATTTCAATATATTTTGTAAGTTTTTATAAAATTATAATATAAAATAAACTGGTCAAATAATTGTTATTCGAGCGCAACACCTTGGTCTAGTAAGCAGATGGTAAAACAAATGCATACAATCTCAATGAAGTCGAAGTCAATTATTCCTGCTGCATTTTTTATTTAAGAGTTTTTTGCAAGTGCAAGTCATCACGACAAATCAAATCCACTGTACTTGACAACGGGGAATCTAGAAATTGCTTATTATTAACTGTCATTCTTAAAGTAATTGTAAATGTTTTTTCTTTTTAGATTGTAAACCATTCGATTTCGGGTTATTCCATTTAAGGTGGTCCAAGGTTAGTTTCTTGACCATTTTTAATAATACTGAAACTTTTCAAGTTGTTTTCTTTAAATCTTGAGACTTAAAAACCAATTTTTTAAAATTTTTAACTCAAACAGTTTTTTGATGGCGGACATTCTGGTTTTGATGCAGACTCCTAATTTTGCGGTTGGCAAGGTTTACAAAAAAATCATAACAGTTTTTTTTGTTATAAGAAGAAAAAAGAGGAGACAACATATTTTTACAATCTAATATATTTATTTAATATAAAAATATAGGTAAAACATGTGGAATCTATGCAAAAACATTACTAAGGATTGGTTGTTATGTAAATAAAAAATATATTGCACGAGATATGATACAGCGACAAAAACGGTCACTTTTTCCTTTTAAAAAAAACAACAGTAGACTCCCAACATTGATGGATTCCAGCGTCTCTGGTATTTTGTTCCCATCGTCCTGTTGTCCTGGTGAAACCTTTCTCCTTGTTCGTCGCTTACTGCACCCAAATTTTCCGGGAAAACATTCAAATGGGAGTGCAAAAAATGTATTTTTAGAGACATGCGACACCCTAGTAATTCATAGGTTTTCAACAGTTCATCTATGAGGCTTTTATAGTTTTCAGCTTTCTTGTTGCCCAGAAATCCTTTTACTACACGTATAAAACACGTCCAAGCTGTCAATTCCTTCCTTATCTGAGGTCCAATAAATATGCCTTCTTTTAATTTTTATTTAGTGAAGGAAATATTTCACTTAGGTACTGGAGACCACTACCTTCTTTGTCCATGGCTTTGACAAAGTTTTTCATTGTCCAAGCTTAAGATGGAGAAACGGTAGCAACACCTTTTTTGGGTTAACAAGGGCGGCATATTTAAAGTTTGAAGTGGAGAAGTTCTATGAGGCCAATTCTTTTTACTGTAGTGTTCTTTTGTTGCCCTACTGTCCCACAGACACAAAAAACCCCCTTGAAGTCCTAGCAAGATACCTATGACCTTTGAATCTCCACAGATATCCAACTAATAATGTTTATATTTGACACGATTTAATATGGTTCCTAAGTTGTCATAGGTTTTTTTATTGTCACTGAATGGGCTAAAGGAATAGAGGGTTTTTTGTTTCCATTATAAAGCAGGACTGCTTGACAATCCTAGGTCACGTACCAAGTCATTTAATTCATCCTGAGTAATTAAGTGAGGTTCACTGGTAGTTGGTAAAGATGCTGGGTCACAACTGGTGTTCTCAGGAAGTTATGGATCAGATTTTGATAAAGAATTAGAATCACTGGGAAAACGATGTCCAGGTTTAAAGGCGCTATTGGTACCGGTAATTACTGGCAATAAGGAACTGGCCTTAGCGCAGAAGGCAAATTTGGATACTCTATTTTGTCTCTATGCTTTTTTAAAATCCCTTTTGTTTTAGTGATGCAAAAGTAGCAATCACTTACATGATCACTAGGTTCTCTCCACACCATAGGATCAGCAAACGGCATAGAATTTTTCATGCGATACATCCACTGCACTAAATTTACGTGACAACTCACACAACAAACATGGGGAGCCTAATTTTTATCTTATTCCCCAATTTTTCACTTAAAATATAAAAAATAGGCTTATTTGACTTCTTCAGATATGGATCTAGCTTGGGACTTTATAATTGTTCCGATTTTTTTTTTAGATATCATGATTTTTAAACTTTTTTCCGTACAATTTGGAGGGTAATAAAAAATAATATTATTCACGAAGCAAGCATATTTCAAGTAATATTGGGGTATTTTATGTATTTCGCAGTAGTTTTCGCTACTTTAAAGTTATTTTGGAAACTGAGGATACTTTTGGGGTATCTCTGTAGTATTTTGTGTTAAATTTTTTAATAAGATTTAAAATTACACAGGTTCAAAAAAAAGTGGTGTGTACTGGGTCCCTGACTAAAATTTTTTGGCGTCAAACAGCAAAAAATCGAGAGAAGGCGTAATTTCAGATACTAACAATTTCTTTTAAAATAAACTAAAAGTTACATGTAGTCCTAACATTTTCTTTTTTGACTCATTTCGTTATCTCTAGTTTTAGAAGAGATACGATGTTTTTAATAAAACTCTGCAAATTACGATATTTTATTAGATCACAAGTCATTTTTAAATCAAGTCAACTTATGTAATTGTTATAAGTATTAGACAGTGACAGCCCTCAAAATTGTTGTAATAGTTATTGGTGTCAGCATGGTGTTAACTATAACAGACGTAGCAAAAATTATTGCTTAATGAGGAGGGTCATAATAAAAGTTATGTAACTCGTACGTTGGGATTTCCAAGGGCCACAGTTCAAGATGCTTGGAATAGGTACTTGGAAACAGGAAATTTTACTAGACGGCAAGGATCTGGTAGAAAGAGAAAAAACGACTGCAGCTGACGATCGCTTCCTTGTGGTAAGATCTTTAAGAAACCAAAGGGCAACTTCCGTGACTTTAAAAAATTAGTTGCGAATGATACGTGGGGTCAATATTAGTGACAAAACGGTTCGAAGGAGGTTAAACGAAGCTGAGCTCTGTTCACGTAGGCCGGCAAAAAAACCAAGATTACTTCGGCATTATCGACGAGAACGGTTACGATTTGCCAGAGAACATTTAAACTGGACTGTGGAGCAGTGGAGTAATGTTCTCTTCACAGACGAGTCGAGGGTGTGTCTTCGGTCGCCGGATGGTCGTGAGCGTGTATATAGGAGACCAAATGAAAGATTTGCCGAATGCACCATAACAGAGGTGGTTCCATTATGGTGTGGGCGGGTATTTCGACTGATGCACGAACTGAACTCATATTTGTGGATAATGGAGCACTAAATGCACATCGATACATTGAAGATATTCTTCAAGAGGCAATAGTTCCATTTGCTCCCTTAATCGGTGAACAATTTATACTAATGCATGATAATGCTAGGCCACATGTTGCACGGGTGGTAAATGAATATTTAGATGAGGTTGGCATTCGACGGTTAGACTGGCCTGCATGTAGTCCGGATTTGAATCCAATTGAACATTTTTGGGATCAGTTGAAAAGAGCTGTTCGTCGTCGCCCTATGCAGCCAGACACTTTACAAGAGCTACGGATAGCACTTTCCCAAGAATATAATTTAATTCCCCAAGAAAGAATCGTCACACTTATTCACTCCTTACCTAGCAGAATGCGCGCTGTTATTGAAGCTAGAGGAGGTCATACATGTTACTATTTTTTTTTAACTTTAGTATTGTTTTAATTTAATTGTATCTATAAAAATGCCTTTAAAAACAGAGTTTTATTAAAAACATCGTATCTCTTCTAAAACTAGAGATAACGAAATGAGTCAAAAAAGAAAATGTTAGGACTACATGTAACTTTATCAAAAAATTGTCAGTATTTAAAATAACAGCCCCAATATCTCTACAGGGTGTTTAAAACTTAGGTCACCCGTGTATCATGCTCATCCCTTACATATGAGCGGCCAAGTTCTGCAGAACAAAGAGTCGTTTAATCTAGTCGTCGTTACTTTTGAGAATAACCTCAACTGGCACAAACACATTTCATCCATAGCTTCGGCAGCTTCAAAATAGATTGGATTCCTCTTTCGAGCCAGAAAATATTTCTTTTTTTTTTTATCTTTATGACAACTCACGAAGGATTATTATATATGTATATTATATCCTACGGATTATATATACATATATAAACCTAAGTACCAAAGTACCGTGAGTGTCGGGTTTTCCGGTGTTTAACCCATTTCTTCCCCAGTTGTTCCGTCAACGTTGTCCAAGCACTGAAACATGCAAATGTTGCATTTCACAGCACCTTTTAGACAACGCGGTAGTGCCACCACGGACGTTATTTTAATAACTACTACCTAAATATGTCTGCCCGGCGGGGCTGGGATTCGAACCCGGATCGCCGGCGCGGCGAGCCAAGGCTCTGACCACTACGCTACCGGACAGACGGTCAGATCTCTTCTTCCAATCTGTACACTCTGTATGTATCCCAAATCAGACCTCTTTGGAATATTGTTCTCATGTCTGGGGAATGGCGTCCCCTACACACTTAGCCTTCTGGACTCCATTCAAAAAAGAGCTGTTCGTCTTATTAATGATCCAACGCTCACAGAAAGGCTTCCTCTTCTTGCCCATCGTCGAGCTGTAGGGATCTGTCGCTCTTCTATTGGTATTTTCACGGGTTCTGCTCAGAGGAATTCGCCAGTGTTATTCCTTTCTGGCAGCTCCCAACAGAGCAACACGTAGTGCAACTTTTATGCATCCTTTTACAGTTCAGTTAGAGAGGCCCCGAACTTCCCGCTTTCTTCGTTCCTTTATTCCTAGAGTGTCAAGACTATGGAACCTGCTGCCCGCAGAAGTTTTTCCTTCTCCTCCCAATCTCCAAAATTTAAGTCCCGTGTGAACAATCTACCCTCACCACATTGAAGACACCCACGGTACGTTAGTACTTAGGCATCAGCCTTCGTGGACTGTCCCAAGATAATAAAAAAAAAAAGGTCAAAAAACACACATTGATTCACCCGGTATAATAGCGCCCTATCGAACATGACCCATGATTGAAAAAATTCAGCACATTCCCAATTAAATTATCAATAAAATGGCAAAAGAATTGTGAAAATCGGATTAAAGACAAAAAAGTGATAAAGTATCAAACGTAGCAAAAAATCCAGGGTGTCGGTTTTTTTTGTCCGGGAGTTTATATATTTTTACTAGACCTTTATTTTAAGTTATATAATATTTTTGTCTAAATGCAGTAATAATTAAAAAACTAAATTTTCAGGATTTTTTCAAGGTATACCCCTGGAATTTTTTTTTTGAGTTTGTTTGAAAATTGTAGGTGATTTTGGATCTAACTATATAAAATAAATGATTTATTTTTAAAAAAATCAAAAATCACAATAATAATAAAAAAAAATCTTATTTTGGACCGATTTTTTTGTTAAAATTTCATATTTGTTTGTATCTTCTTTATCATTTATCTTATTAAAAATGTTTACTAACCCTTTTATATAGACACTTTAAAAAGCTTTATTTTTTGTTTTATCAAAATTTTTTGTATCTCGTCTAGTTTAACAGTAGAAGTCCAAACATTCCGTGATAGCAGGTTTCTGCTGGTAAATGTACCGTGTACCCTTTTTTTGGCCGCTAACTTTAACTTTAGATTCGTGTTCAGCGGAATAAAATATTCCAGAAAATCCTAGTCCGACATCCAGCACACACAATATGTCTTGTAGTTCACAAAATTAAAAATACATATATAATTAGGGTTGCCAGACGCCACGCTTTAGACGTGATGACCAGGCTTTTCTCCTTGCGCCACGCGCATTTAAAACTAATTGGGACTCAAAAAAATTTTTTTTTTTATTAGTCGCAAACCCATAACCAGAAAAATAATTATCACCCCCCCCATCCGCCGTCGTCGTCATTGCCAAGCTTTTTATCTGAAACCCTATTTATAATCGAAAGTACAATGTATACATTAAGACCAAACTAAAGTAGTTAAATCTAGCAATTTTATCGTCATTCCCATTGCACGCATAAGTTTCCCATGGACCGCTTGCTGCAGAAGAAAAAAGTCCTATCTCGGCTCTTGGGCGCAATTTCAGAGTCGTGCTGAGGATTTTCGAAGAGCCGCGCTCGGAAAAATGCCCGCGATCGCATTTCACGGTCGGGCGGCCGCCGTCGACACTAATTGCCGCCCCGCTTCTCCGCATTTACTCTTGTTTGCAGTGCCGTGTAATAACAAATATACTTTAATCATTTACTTTAATCATGTGCCTCTACATTTACTGACGAGGAAATTAGGAGGCTTGCGATATATGTAGCTAAGCTGGGCAAAATACTTTTAAAAAGTATTTGATTCCTAAATGTTACAACTTTTAAGAATTAAAAAGATAAAATTTAAATTAGTACAGTTTACGGCAAGCCACCAGTACCATCTTTTAAGAAAAGTGCATAGAACCTAAAAAAAAAAATAGGTACAAAAGTTAGCTTTTTTTTTATAATGAAAAAAATGTCAAAAATAGTTATTTTTTCTTTGTAAAACTTTTTAATTTAATTTAATCGCGATGCTGTTAATATGACTTTTTTAAAGAATTCAAAACCTAACAAATGTTGTTTTGCTACCCCGTATTGGTGCATCTTTTGCGGAGAAAATTCGGAAAATCGCTAAAATTATTATTATTTTTTAAATTACAACGTAGGCCCTTTTAAAGTTGGAAAACTGATCTTCGGAAAAATTATTATTATTTATAACATGTTGTTTAATCGGGCCAAAGGCGGGTGCCGTCCGATGTGTGTTTTTTTTTAAATCGTTTGAATATTTCGCAGTCATATTTTGGACGATTCTGCGTATTACCTGTAATTGTCTGATTTGAATGTAGTAAACGGATTATTATTAAACTTTATATTTTATTCGACAACTTGTATCTTTTTAGTTTTTATATTTATTTGGCACAAAGTGTAAAAAACGGCTTTAAATATTATGGTAAACAAGCAATATCGCTCTTAGTAAAGTTTCAAAGCAAGAGCGAAATAGCGCGTGATGCACAATGTTCGAAGCCGTTTTTTACACTTGTCGCCAAATTTATATGGATATCATAGATATATGAGTTATAGAATAAAACATAAAGTTTAATAATTCGTTCACTACATTAAAATCGGACAATTACAGTTAATAAGCTGAATCGTTCAAAAACATTTAAACTGCGATTTTAAAAAGCCTCACATCGGACAATGTCCGCCTTAACCCCGTTTAAACAACATGTTATAGATAATCATATTTCCGATAATCAGCTTTCCCACTTTAAAAGGGTCCAAGCTAGAAATTTTTTAAAAAGTTTTAGCGGCTTTTCCGATTTTTTTCTGCTAAAAATGCACCAATAAGGATTAGACAAAAACAATTTTGTTTGTTTTTCAATTCTTTACAAATGTTTTATTGACAGTATCGTGATTAAATTACAATTAATTTAAAATGTTTTACTCTAAAAGAAAAAAATACTATTTTTTAAGGAGATTTATTTATATAAAAACAAAGAAAAGTCAACTTTTTTACGGATATTCAAGCCCACAAAAAGTTTCTTCAAAACCCCAGTCCCAAAAATCGACAAGCTAGCATCGAAGCGAGAAATCAGTATAATCAGACCATCTTAGATAAAGTTCTCTCTTGCTCAAATGCCAGTAAACCTTTCTGGTCCTTTCCCAAAAATAATAGTCAGAACTTTTGCACAAATTCTTTTCCACCCCTAATCTCTGAAGATGGAATTGTCTCTATCTCCAAAGGAAAAGCCGAACTATTTGCCAAACAATTTGCTGCCAATTCTACGCTTGATCCTCCTATTATTCTTCCTCTTCCAACAGTTGTCCTGTTTCTCATAAAATGTCCGATATTATTTTTAAAGACAAACAGATCAAGCGTATTCTTTCTTCTCTTAATATTAAAAAATCGTCTGGGCTGGATTGCATACCAGCAATCGCCTTAAAAAAATGTGCTCCCGAGCTTGCACCCATCTTAACTCGCCTCTTTCGAATCTTTTACAACACGGGCATTTTCCCGGAAAGTTTAAAAGCTCCACGTGTGCAACCTGTCCCCAAAAAAGGATCCAAAAGTCTCCCATCTAACTATAGACCTATATCGCTTCTTTCAGTTGTTTGCAAAGTAATGGAAAAATTTATTAATTCCCAAACTAGTATCTGGAAAACATAAGATCTAATGATATACAATATGGATTCCGTCACAGTAGATCAGAGCTGATCTTCTTTCCTTTGTCTCACACAACTGAACAAGTCCTTGAGTTTCTTGGTGAATCCCAGATCGTTGCTCTTGACATATCCAAAGCTTTCGATCAGGTCTGGCATGATGGCTTCTTAACAAACTCCCTCTTACGGTCTTCCACCTAAGCTTTGCTCTTGGCTTTCCAGTTTCCTTTCTAATCGACGTATATCAGTTAGTGTAGTTTCTTCCCCAAATTAATGCTGGGGTGCCCCAGGGCTCAGTGCTGGCACCCACGCTGTTTCTTCTACACATTAACGATCTTTCTCTTCCACAATCAGTCCCATTCATAGTTTTGCTGATGGTAGTATCCTCCACTCTAGTATTCAATTTCTTAAGCAACCGTGTAATTCTGATTTCGAAAACAAGCGCAGGTCAATGCAGATATCTCTTTCACAAGACCTTCAACTTATCTTGGATTGGGGCGCCAAAAGTCTTGTGTAATGCCTCGAAAACACAGTCATGTTCGCTGTCGCGAAAAAAGTCTGAAAATGCACATCCCTTACATATGAGCGGCCAAGTTCTGCAGAACAAAGAGTCGTTTAATCTTGTCGGCGTTACTTTTGAGAATAACCTCAACTGGCACAAACACATTTCATCCATAGCTTCGGCAGCTTCAAAAAAGATTGGATTCTTTTTCCGAGCCAGAAAATATTTCTCTTCTTCCAATCAGTACACTCTGTATGTATCTCAAATCAGACCCTCTTTAGAATATTGTTCTCATATCTGGGGAATGGCGTCCCCTACAACACTTAGCATTCTGGACTCCATTCAAAGGAAGGCCGTTCGTCTTATTAATGATCCAACGCTCACAGAAAGGCCTTCTTTTCTTGCCCACCGTCGAGCTGTAGGGGATCTGTCTCTCTATAGGTATTTTTACGACTTCTGCTCAGAGGAATTGGCCAGTATAATTCCTTCTCCTGGCAACTTTTTGCAACAGAGCAATCAGTAAAGGCAATTCTTTTTTTGACAATGGAACATGCCCGCCCGCAGAAGTTTTTCCTTCTCCTCCCAATCTCCAAAAATTTAAGTCCCGTGTGAACAAACTCCCTCTCACCACACTGAAGACACCCACGGTACGTTAGTACTTAGGCATCAGCAGGTCTGAGGAAGCAATGGGAACTTTCAGTACATTTTTGGAATAGATGAATAAAATGGATTTACTAACATCAATAACTCAATCCAAATGGTTAGCCCTTTAACAATCTGTTCAGATTACGTAAGTAATCCTTGTAATAAATAAATGTTATTGATCTTTTAAAAATAAACAATAAACTTAAAAGAAGACTTTTATTCCTTTTTTATTTTGAAATTTGCGTGTTATTATAAATTCATAATTGCACCGAGTTTTAGTATAAAGACCACACACTTGTAGATAAATACTTGTAATGTAACTAAATATTACTTAGTTGTTTAATTATTTCTAAATTATTTAAATATTTTTTAACAGTAAGTAAATTAAATTTGCCAAAAGAAATACAACATCATATGTTAAAATATGGTACCAATGAATGATAGATAACCTTTGTCTCAGAATTGTAATTTATGTTGAAAATACTGTCTGTAAAAATTGTGATACTTATAAAATTGGGTAAAAATAACATATTGGTTCAGACTATAATTATGGTAAAAAATTTAAAAATCTCGCTTTTATTATACAGGGTTTCCGGAAATACCGTTCGAATATTTCTAGGCGTGATTCTACATGTAAAATTATGAAGAAAAGTTCATATGAACATAGGTCCGCAAATGCGTCATAAGCTTGCTATGGTGATTCAAAGATGGCACCTTGATATGTGGTTTTATTTTATATTTCTGGAACTGTTTCAGATAGCCATCTGAATTTTGGCATATGAATTTCTTTTAGTAGTAGGCAATTTTCAGTGTTTTTATTAAACGATTATTTTAATCAGGGGCGTACCGACAGGGGAGGTCTCGGTTTAATTTATTCACATTTTTATTAAACGTCATATTTTTGCAGTTTTATTAAGAAATTATGATTCCGCGGAATAAATGACGTAAAAAGGTATTCTTGTAGAAAACCTGTCAGGCTAGCCGTTTTCGAGAAAACACTCCTCAAAGAAAATAATGCATGCATGGTCGCTCAATAATAATAAAAATTGCTACATCAAAGTGGGTTTATGTCGGTGGTAAGTTGAAATAAAGTAAAAATTAAGTTTATTTATTTAGTTACATAAATAAGAAGACAAATATGCAGTAGGTATTGTTTAATAGTAATAAAAAAGGAACGGTAAATGAAAAACAAATTTATAATATGAAAAAAAAACAAGGAACAATACAGAAACAAATAATACTACTGACTTAAATCAAACATGAGTCTTGCTTCTTTAGTTACAGCAAGTGTTGGAAGTGATGTCCATTCATTTCAATACAACTAGCTAAACGATTTCTCATTGAACGTTTAACTCGTTGAAAAACACCTTGCTTGTTCCGTATTTTTGGCAACAATGAATGACTCTGTGTTCTAGTTGTTGTATACTTTCAATAGGCACTGAATAAACCAAGTGTTTTAAATAACCCCAGAGAAAATAGTCTAACGGATTAAGATCCGGCGAACGGGGAGGCCAAGCTACTGGTCCACTC
>JAHBCN010016920.1:0-18932 GCA_019359885.1 Listronotus oregonensis | reverse complement strand
TTTTACATACGTAACTAAAGTTGCTACAATGATTTAAATTTTTTTAAAAAATGTAATGTGCAACCTTTTTTGGAATACTGTATATTTTTTAATATGCTATAACCAACTACCTTCAAATATATATTTTCTATTTTTCTTCTAAATATTGTATATAGGTAAACATTTATACCTAGCATATTCTCTGTGTTTTTTAATTTTGATAGGCGCCATTTTGGATCTGCCATCTTGGATTAGACATTCTGGATTTCAAAATTTTTGAATTTTGATCTCAGATTCATGATAAATAACCACAAGAACCCCTGAGTAAAATGTTTTATTCATATTCCCCGAATTTAAAGTGTTTTTTCATTTTAATACCCAGATGTTTTCAAATTTTGATCTTATATTCGTGATTGGTGACTCCGAAAACCCCCGAGTAACAATTTTTAGGCCAAAATATTGAGTAAAAACAGGTTTTACCCAAAGACTCAAAATTTAAGTTGCCACATTTTTAAATTGGGGCGAAATTTAAAAATAAATAAATAATCTTCGGCAATCTTTTACAAATTTTATGGGCTTTTTATTCTTATAAAAGAACGATACAAAAACTCTGTTAAATCAGTAAAAACTTATCCGGGAGCAGATATCGACTCTGATCATAATTCTCTAATAGCAAAAATTGAACTAAAATTCAAGAAAACAAAACCTAAAACAACAAAACAATTTATTAATGTCTCTTCTTTAAAAGGCTCGGTAGTAAGACAAAAAACAAAAAGTGGAAATTAACAAAAAGTTAAAAAGCTTAACACAAACCAGTCTTAATCACACAGATGTTAATCTTAAATGGGACTGCATTCAAAATACCATGGAAAAGGCAGGTTCATCCCTACCAAACAAGCGCAAAGCAAAACAATTATGGATGAATGAAGAAATTTTAAAACTTATGGATAAAAGAAGACAAAACAAGAACAACATTAATGAATATGCTAAACTAAACTCCCAGATTAACATTAAAACCAAACATGCAAAAGAAGAGTGGTTAAAAAGAAACTGTGAGGAGATAGAGGAGTATGAAATAAGGTATGATAGTTTCAACATGCATAAGAAAATAAAAGAAGCATAAATTATCCACCGTACTGAAAAGTAGAGAAGGGAAGCTCTTAACAGATGTCAAGGAACAACTTATAGAATAGACAAATTACATAAAACCTTTTTTTATGACACTAGACCGGAATTGAGTCTTGATTTTGCAAAAAACACAGGACCAGAAATTCTTAAAGAAGAAGTGATTTATGCCATTCAACAGACTAAAAGTGGAAAAGCGAGTGGTGGTGGTATATACAACAGGCATTATTCCTAAAGAGTGGCTCCAATCTACATTTATAACACTGTCTAAAAAACCAAACGCCAAATGTTGTTCCGAGTACCGAACGATTTTACTGATGAGCCATTCACTTAAAGTTCTATTGCGTATCATTTACAATAGCATTTATGCAAAATTAGATATAGAAATAAGTGACAACCAGCTAGGGTTCAGAAAGGGTACAGAATGGGTACAAGGAAAGCATTGTTTGAATTAAATGTTCTTATGCAAAGATGTCTGGATAAATCAAGATATATACATTTGTTTTATAGACTTTAAGAAAGCGTTTGACAAAGTCCAACACGAAAAACTGATAGAAATATCACAAAGAAAAAATATTGATACTCGGGACATAAAAATAATAGCAAACCTGTACTGGGGCAAACAGCTAGAGTTAGATTAAATGGATGTTTATCTAAAAATATAGAAATACAGCGTGGTGTTCGGCAGGGGTGTATTTTGTCTCCTCTTCTTTTCAATGTTTACAGTGAGTAAATCTTTGAGGAAGCTCTTGCAGAAGGAGACGAAGGAATAAAAATTAAAGGTCAACAATTTAACAATTTTAGGTATGCAGACCATACAGTAGTAACAACAGACAGCATTGAAGATCTGCAGAATCTGCTGCAAAGATTAAATGACTCTTATAAACGATATATACTCAATATAAATTTAAAGAAAACAATATATATGGTTATAACAAAACAATAAAATATAGACGTAAACTTAACAATTGATAACGCTAAAATTGAAAGAGTACAACACTACAAATATTTAGGCACAATAATAAATGAAACTGCTAAACAGTTACAAGAAATAAAAGCCAGAATGGAGATAGCCAGAAGATCTTTTATAAAACTCAAAAAGTTTCTTTGCAGCAAAGACATAAACTTAGAATTGAGGATAAGAATACTTCGATGCTATGTATTTTCAACTCTGTTATATGGTGCTGAAGCATGGACACTTAGAACAGCTGAAATAAAGAAACTGGTAGCGTTTGAAAGATGGTGCTATCGTCGCATGTTGCGGATTTCGTGGGTCGACAGAGTTACAAATGTCGAAGTGCTGCATCGTATACACAAAGAAAAAGAGATTTATAAAACGCTAAAGAAAAAGAAACTCGAATATTTTGCACACATTATCAGAGGTTCAAAATATCAATTGCTGCAAAATATTATGGAGGGAAAAATTCAAGGAAGGCGTTGTCAGGGTAAAAGAAGAACTTTATGGTTGAGAAACCTCAAAGAATGGTTCTCAATGAAGCCAAAGAACTGTTTCGTGCAGCTGGAAATAAAGTGCGCATAGCTATGTTGATAGCCAACCTCCGTTAGGAGATGGTACACGAAGAAGAAGAAGATGGGCTTAAAAAAAAAAAAATCGGTGAGGCTGAGCGTTCTATAGCCATTTTTTAAACAGTCTTACTCGTATCATGCCACTGAGCGACGTAAGAGAGGCTAAATAGAACTTTTAAAATCAAAAGTATTTCATTTTATTTAAATCAGTATTTTTTTTTTGTAAATTACTCAATGTTTCAAAATATCCTTGTAAACAAAATTTCCTATAGGTCGAATACAAATTGCTTAGTTAATAAAACTTATTCCTTTCGTGCACAAAATTTCTTGCAAGACTTGCAAGAAACGGTAATTAAAACAGGAAAGGAGGAAAATCCTGCGAACTCCTGGACTCGACATTTTCGCCCAAGAACTTTTAACTACAATGACAATTTATTCCTGTACACCCAGAAGTTTTTCAGCATATAGTCTTCAGCTGGATACAAGTTCATACCGGGTGCGCTTAATAATTATTATTAAAAAATATATTCAAGGCTAATATACCCTTAAATTTTTAAGGATAACTTTTAATATACTATGGTTGTGATAATACAATACCTATTTTCACACACAGAATCCAAAGATACACAGTTACTAAATATCTTTTAAAATAATTTCATAGGCATATAGGATCTAATAGATACTTAAAATCAATACTAATTTAAAAAACTACGCTTATCTAAAAAACATTCAATATTTGAAATATTTTTGTTTTTGTTTTTTAATTGTTTTTCTGTTTTTGTTTTATTTTTTCTTGTTTTGCTTTTTGTGTTTTCTTTGTTTATTTTATTTTATTTTGTATGGCTCTTCTAATGGTTTTTGGCTTTTTTTTCAACTGTTATGTTTTCCATAAATTAATACAACGCCTTATAAAGACAACCGAAGACATATTTAACAATCACAAAAAAATTAAATCATCTCTTGTTTAAATCCTTTCGATCCATTGCCAAAAAGACTAAGTCAAATTTTTTTTCCTTATTCCTTTTTACATCTAAACTACCAATTTTTACCCGTGAAAGAAAAACTTAGCTCTTTGCTAAACAATATGCTGCCCATTCTATCCTTAATCCTTTTCTTTGTCTACCACTGGCGTAGGTATATCCTGAAATATTTTCAGGATATGGAGGCAAGAAGGCAAAAAGAAAAACAAGAACAGGACCGGCTCCAGAAAATTTTAGAGAATCAAAATAATAAAAGACAAAAAAAAACAAGAAGCACAGGACCGGCTATGAAAAATTCTAGAACATTAAAATAAGAAAAGGAAAATTAAGAAGAACACGATCAAAGGCAAAAGGAGCAAAAACAAATGCCAAGCTGGATTCGAAGGCCATTGAAGCAGAGCAGACTCGATTTGTAATAGATGATGTTAAAGATGGCGCACACAGGCGATAATCGGGAAAAGCCGGCCATAAATAGTAGTAGGTGATATGAATACAAACATGTTTAATCGTAAGAAAATGTTAAAGCTAAGATAACAGTTCATTTAAATTTTTTAAAGCCCCCCTCCCCTTGGGTTCATTTATTGCATTACATAAGCGCTGTGTAAGTACCATTTCCTTAAAAATAAAACTCTATGAAAAATGTTACTATTATTATTAGACTGTTATTATTTTAACAATTTAAGCAGTTAAGAGTTTAAAATTCATAATAAGGTTTTATTTCGGCTCGAAGTGGAGTTGGAAGTTGATTGAGGCACTTAACAGAGAGAGAGGGTAAAATTTTAACAGAATTGTAGGATTGAGATAGTTAATCCTGCATTTTTTCCAAATTGACTTGCCTTTGTCACTGTTGGTGTCAATCCGACTTCAATCTGCGCTGAAATAAACGCTTTTTGACTGAAAATTTTTGAAATAAAAATCCAAAATGACAAGACTTTTGATATACCTGAGGTTAATAAATTTGCTTATTATAAATTAAATAAAGTTGTCATTTGTTTGATTTTGTTCTATTTAATTTTATAACTAACTTTTGTGTTAAAAATAAGAAATTTAAAATACATGTTAAGAGTAATATATTTAAGTATGTAAAGTATATCATACCCACTTAACAATAACTTTGTAATAATAATGAAGGCTAACCTATTTTTAATAATTAAAATCAATCAATATCTTTACTATCACTTTCATCAGCAGAAACTGTTGGTTCATCAAAAAATGCCAAAACTTTTGAAGGGTACTGTTTAAGCTTTTTAGCAGATGATTTTTTCTTATTCTTATTAGATTATATTGAAATTTTGTCAATTTAGCCTGTACAAAAAGCGATAAGGCTGCAAATGGTATTTCACATTCTTTTTGAAGAGATTTTTTATATTTTGATGCACGGGTTGGTGTTGAGAATGCAACAATATTTAACAGATCTGCTTCATCCAGTTTACCTTCGGACCCAAACTTTTTGAGCAGCAATTTGTTCTTCCGGGCTTGATCTGCTCGCAACGGTTCGTTTTCTTTTTTGATCGTTAACTAAAATAAAAATCCAGTGAATGGCCTCCCTCTACCGATGAAGTTTATCCGCTTTCGGCTGGTTGAGCTTCATTAATTGACGAAAAACTCCAACTCAAATTTAACCAATCTTGATTTTTATTTTCAAATGCAGTTTTTTTCTTGTGCTGTTGACCATTTTGTGTCATATTTCTCGATGAATTTATATAAGACTTTTGAAGACTTTCTGACAAGCTCAACTCGCATGGTGGGTCACTTTTTCTGCCAAATAACGACACTGCTCCATTCTTTCCTTGGACTGACAAATTCTTAACCAATTGACAAGTTGGCTTCTTTTAAACAAAGCAGATTTTTTGCAGACCCTGAAAAATAAGTTGTAATTTTTTTTATTTTATTACTAGTAATAGACTATGTTCATCGGGGATAATGTGGATTTAATGGTAAAAGAATTTTTTAAATCGATCCAGTAGTTTTGGAGCCTATTCAATTCAAACAAACAATCAAATCTTTCCTCTTTATAATATTTGTACAGATTATACTTTGCAATCAATGGTACTTCAAATTACATTAGAAAAATCTTCCAAAATTGAGACCGTAGCGAAGAATTGAATGTTAATTCTAAAAAACTACATTATCAATAGCTGTTTGTTATAATTTATATTTTGAAACTACATGAATGATTTTAAAACTGTTTCTTTAATTCTTAGTTCAATGTAATTAAAACAATATATTTTAATAAGAATTCGCCATATAAAATTGGTCGCCATATTGAATATTAAACCCATATGGAAATTTTTTTTTATTTCTCTATTTAATTTTCTATAAAATAATGTTTTATTTTATAAAAATTGATTTATTCTTTGTTAGTAGGAGAAAAATTTTTTTTGGGACCTACATTTTATACGAATTTGGACCCAGACCATAATTCTTTAAAAATTTTTCTCGTCAAGATCGCAAATTATCGCAGCAACTTAAATGGGATCTTACAAAGGACTTATTAAACAATAATTTAAAGCTAATTTAAATGCGGGAAATTACGGGAAATTATACTTTTACTTTAGCAAAAAGTGAAAAATTGAAATTAAAAAAAAAAATAATTGTTAACTTTTCAGAACACCAGTATAAAAAAACGTAAAGAAATATTTTAAATAAATATTATTTTTAATATTCTACTTACCACCAGCAATAGGCTCCATAGTTACTTTACAACATTTTCACCCACACTTTGCCGAAAAACTGAATATAAATTACTAATTTTCCAGGCGCTTTTGAATCACAAGAAATATTCCACGAACATCACCTTCAACTAAAATATTTCTGCAAGTGACAAATAAAAATAAAAGGGTGATTGTTTATTATACCCAGGTAACTAGATAATGAAATTATACTCAGAATAGGCCTTAATTGCGAAGTTGGTTTTCGATTTATGGCCGGGTTTTCCCCGAATTTCGCTTGTGTGTGGCGTGAACGTAAGACATGAGGTACAGGGTGGCCTAAATAAGGTATGGATTAAATTGAATAAAATAGAGGATAGCTTTGATAATCTGAAATGAGAATAGAAACACAGCGACAAGAGTTTTAAAATAAAATTCAGCTTGTTACAGAGGATTGACATTTAGGTACAGAGACTTGAAAAAGAATGCACTAAAGTAAAAACTTAATGTGTTGTCAACTCTGTTGCAGTTTGAGGTTTAAAAATTAAGTCTCCAATTTTTGATGGCTCTACATCTTGGACTATGTATCTTCGGCAGTTTGAGGCCGCAGCAACAGCAAACGGCCGGAACGATGATGATAAAGTAACTTCATTAATGGTTTTTTAATAGTTTTAATTTTCATAGTGGTTCTACGTTTTAGTTCGGTTTGCTATAAAAGCGTGTTTTTTTAATTTTTTAAAACTTTAATTTATTTTATTTATAGGAACAATACTATCTGAATCGTACACGTATATCCGGAAGTTTTCCAACTTATGGTCTCCAACTGGATGTAAGTTTATAGTTGGGTCGTCGACAGTTGGGATAACAACTGCGAAGAAATTTATTTTAAGTATTGTAACTGGGGCACCTGTGAATGACAGACGAAAATGAAACGTTTCCGAAACTTTTGTGAAGCGGGACGTTGTGACTATTGTATATTTAGTATTTAACTGCAGCAGCAGGCCGGTCGTCCAGTAAATTTGCGAATAACTATTATATTATAAAAATAATTATTAAATTATCTTACGTATTTTTAAAAAATTATATTGTAACGTTCAAATAATTCTAGGGGTGATTCTACATGTTAAATTATAAAGAAAAGTCTATATGAATATAGGTCCGCAAATGAGTCATAAGGTCGTTATGGCGATTCAAAGATGGCACCGGGATATAGGTTTTATTTTATATTTCTGGGACTGTTTCAGAAACTTAGATGACTAAGTTTTGGCATATGAATTGCTTTTAGTAGTAGGTACTTTTCAGTGTTTTGACTAAATTATTATTTTAATCAGGGGCGTGCCGACAGGGAAGGCCTCGATTTAATTTATTTACAATTTTATTAATCGTCTTATTTTTGCAGTTTTCTTTAAAAATTTTGATTTCGCGGTATAAATAACATAAAAAGGTATTCTTGTTAAAAACTTGTCCTGCTAACCGTTTTTGAGAAAACACTCTTCAAAGAAAATAGTGCTTGCATGGTCGCCCAAGAAAAGAGTATTCCGGCATTTTTTTCAAAAATTTCAGATTGGTGCGAGAGATGGATCAATTTATTTTGAACTTTTTTCGGCCCTCGAACGTACTTGAGGGTTAAAAAGGGGTGATTCCAAGGGTAGCACCGCGCCAAATTTTTTTTACCAGATTTTTTATGACTCTAATACAATCGTTCAAAAATTTCAGACCGGTGCGAGAGTTGGATCAATTCATTTTGAACTTTTCTCGGCCGTCGGACGTTCTTAAGGATAAAAAAGTGATTGTTTCAAGGGTAGCACCGCGCCAATTTTTTTCCAGCTTTTTTATGACTCTAATACAATTGTTTAAAAATTTTAGACCGTTGCGAGAGTTGGATCAATTCATTTTGAACTTTTCTCGGCCCTCGGACGTTCTTAAGGATAAAAAAGTGGTTGTTTCAAGGGTAGCACCGAGCAAATTTTTTTTCCAGCTTTTTTATGACTCTAATACATTTGTATAAAAATTTTAAACGTTGCGAAGAGTTGGATCATTCTTTTGAACTTTTCTCGGCCGTCGGACGTTCTTAAGGATAAAAAAGTGGTTGTTTCAAGGGTAGCACCGCGCCAATTTTTTTTTTCCAGGTTTTTTATGACTCTAATATAATTGTCCAAAAATTTCAAATCGGTGCGAGAGTTGGATCAATTCATTTTGAACTTTTTCGGCCCTCGGACGTTCTTAAGGATAAAAAGTGATTGTTTCAAGGGTAGCACCGCACCAATTTTTTTTCCAGCTTTTTATGACTCTAATACAATTGTTTAAAAATTTTAGACCGTTGCGAGAGTTGGATCAATTCATTTTTAACTTTTCTCGGCCCTCGGACGTTCTTAAGGATAAAAAAGTGGTTGTTTCAAGGGTAGCACCGCGCCAATTTTTTTTTACCAGGTTTTTTATGACTCTAATATAATTGTCCAAAAATTTCAAATCGGTGCGAGAGTTGGATCAATTCATTTTGAACTTTTCTCGGCCCTCGGACGTTCTTAAGGATAAAAAAGTGGTTGTTTCAAGGGTAGCACCGCGCCAAAAATTTTTTTAGCTTTTTATGACTCTAATACAATTGTTTAAAAATTCTAGACCGGTGCGAGAGTTGGATCAATTCATTTTGAACTTTTCGGCCCTCGGACGTTCTTAAGGATAAAAAAGTGGTTGTTTCAAGGGTAGCACCGCGCCAATTTGTTTTTACCAGATTTTTTATGACTCTAATACAATTGTTCAAAAATTTCAGACCGGTGCGAGAGTTGGATTAATTCATTTTGTTGGATCAATTTATTTTGAACTTTTTTCGGCCCTCGTACGTACTTAAGGGTAAAAAAGGTGTGGTTCCAAGGATAGCACCGCGCCAAAAAATTTTTTTTAGCTTTTTAATGACTCTAATACAATTGTTTAAAAATTTCAGACCGGTGCGAGAGTTGGATTAATTCATTTTGAACTTATTTTGGCCCTCGAACGTACTTGAGGGTTAAAAAGGGGTGGTTCCAAGGTAGCTTGTGTAATTCTAAAAACGCGCCCGCCGAAGGGTTATAAAAATGGAATGAATTTCACAGGACTTTTTAAAATCTTTTAAGTTAATATCATTAAATTTTTGGCCAATTAAATCTCGTGAAAGATACGGAAAAGAGTACAACCCTCTTAAAAAATGGATGGAGAAAAATTACATAAAAAAATCACCGAAGAAAATTAACTGACACGCTCGGCTGAAACAGAAAGGTTAAAATTTTCCCAAGGGAAGTAAAGTGCTGTTTTCTACCTTTATTTAGGGGTTGAAAACAATATTTCCTACGAAGGTAGTAGTAAAAATATTTTTCATACATTAATACATTAATTACTTTGTATTCCAAAGTAATTAATGCTATTGATACCATATTATAACATTTATAAATTGGGTCACTTTTGGGGTTATGTCATTTTCGCTTTTAAAAGTAAATGTGTTAAACTGATTCCCCCTGCATGCATGATATTATTTAAATATATATTTTGTGAATCAAAATGATGATTAATGTCACAAAATATAAAACATTTATTAAAACACGGAAATTATCGCCATCATTATATTCGTCCGAAATGAAATATCACTGAAATATTATTTTCATTTTTCATGAATATATAATGTTTCAAACTAAATTATATAATATTATTTGTAATAAATATGGCAACAAAATAAAGTAAGTAAAACCTACCGGGTGTTACGCAGAGGTGGTTTTTCCCTGTAAATTTTTTAAATATTTTGTTATAACAGAATAAAATTTTAATGTCAATATTTGACGACAATATGCTTTCCTTTACTTATTTGCATATTTAAAAGGAAATATTCATTTAAATTAAAAAAATATACCAGTGGTCCCATTTAAAATTTGAAAGTACTATAATATTTCCAGTCAAACCGAAAGCTATACGAAACAAATGAACCGTTCAAACGATACGTATTTATGTCAGTTATTGTCATACCTAATTTTACGTTTTTATTCTTAACGACCAACTTTACCCAAATTATAACGGGTGGTGCGTCGCCGAGCGGAACATAGGAAATCCCATGTAAATTTTAAGGGTGTCAATTATTGGCTCCCCTGTACATTTTACAGAAAAAATGTAAGATAACTTTTTGAAGAGACCAATCTGACAAGCCCTTGTGCCGAGTTTCAAAAAATTTTAATAAGCGAAGCTTGAACTATTCAATTAAATGTAATTGCAAAATTACCAAATTTTCGGTTCAGGTAAAACCAAACAGGCACCAGTAAAATGAATATTGTCCCTGACATGAGAAAAAGTGTCAATAAATCAGTGACAGTCGGTATTAAAAAAAATAAATTATTGAATCGACGAAAAAGTATCCATAATAGAGTGGCATTATGCGGGAAACAGTTTTAGAGCAGCATCTAAAAGGTTTTCAGTTTATTTTCCCACCAAGCCCATTCCGTCCATTTAAACTATTTAACGTATTGTCAGTAAGTTTAAGTCCAAAGGTACTTTAATAAATAATTGTAAATGTTCAACTCAGGAGATCGAAAATAGAGGAAAACAAAAGGGTTAGTACGAGGGTTCTTGGGCAAGAGGTAAATAAACATTATACAACGGTATTGCGCACTTTGAAAAAACACAAATATTATTCGTATTAATTCGAAAAACATCAAGAGCTGCAGGAAGGAGATGAAGAGCGAAGAATGGCATTTCGTTTTGAAATAATGGAAGGAGCAAATAACGATAGGAATTTTTTAAGAAATATTTATTTTACCTATGAATGTAAATTCACCCTAAGCAATGAACCAAATGTTCAGAATTGCCGGTATTGGAGCCAAGAAAATAAACATAGCTTTGATCATACTCGGACACAATGGTTAAAATGGACCAGATAGGCCTGATGGGAAAATAAATTGAAAATATTTCAGTGGTTTAATTAGTAAGGGAAGCGGCTTTGATGACTCTAACACGCCTTCGCATGGATGTAGGCACTGGCTCAACTGGACGACGCCTGTGGAGGGATGTTACTGGGGAACTTCCAATTCTACAGGCAAGAGCAGACTCAGTTGCAGCAAGGTTTGTTTTCAATAAACCCTACACAATCAACATAAGAGGAACAACACCATTAAAAGGCGAGTCTAAAGGAACCATTAGCCTGTACACTGACTGTTCTAAGACCAAGGTGGGCACAGGCTGTGGCATATACTCACCAACCACCTGAAAATCGGATGGACAATGGGCGCAGAACCCAGCGTGCTTCAATCCGAACTGACAGCCATAACCATAGCGGATTGCAAAATTAAAAGCCGCAACATCGCCAACCATACGATCTGTATTTATACAGATAGTAGGCAAGCATTACTAGCCCTGAAAGGAACACGAATTACTTCGGTACTAGTACTAGAATGCCATCAAGCCCTGACTAACATCTCCTAAATAATGCGGTCAACCTAGCCTGGATCAAGGGACATGACATATGTAAAGGTAATCATACCGCTGACTCGCTGGCCAGGGCGGCTGCGGGACGGAAACTAGTTGGTACGGTCTCCACTACTGGACTGACAACAGCAGCGATTAAAGACATTATTAAAGAATACTCCCATCGACTGTTTAAAGGGAAATGGGATGATACTACAAACTGCAATTTTGCAAAAATAATGCTGAGCTATCCAGACAAGTCAATAGCGGAAAAAACCTTATGATGTCCAGAAGGAACCTCCGAACACTAACGGGCGTTTCACCTGACTATTGCGGGCTACGAGGACACCTATTTAAAATGGGTCTAACGAACACAGGATTATGTAGAGGCTGTGAACAAGAAGATGAGACCGCGGAACACATTCTTTGCGATTGTCCCGCCCTCATATTCGAACGAAACTCCATGCTGGGCACGAATTGGCCATTACTGGCCGAAATTAGGGAGACGTCGTCAACTATTTTAAATCAATAGGTTGGACGACGCAGTGAATCTCCCGCCTGTACAAGAGGAAGCACAAAGGACCTACTGAGGTCTAGGTGCAGTGGTATATTACCACCCTCTGAACATTCAGATCAGATCAGTGGTTTAATTAAATTCTAAAATTTAATTGTTACATTTACTAAAAGGTTTGATATAAAAATAATGTTAACTTGTCTTTTACTTTTAGTGTAATGGTTGTGGGATTGATGAAACAAAAAAAACATTCCTTGTAATCGGCTGTACGTCAGATTTAACAAAGCCTTCTAACAAATTGTTTGCTGGTGACTGGTGTCTGTATGGTTTTAATTCAAGATTCGTTTATTAATTTTTTTTAACTTGGCACGAGGGTTTGTCAGATTGGATTCTTAAAAAAATTATCTTACATTTTTTCTGTAAAATGTACAGGGGAGCCAATAATTGACCCCCTTAAAATTTACCTGGGATTTCCCTAAAAGATAGAACAGCCAGTTATTATCCAAGCATATACAGAGAGGCTAATATATCCTCGAAGTTTCTCCCCTCCTTTTTGGCAACATTGCAAAATCCACTTTGTTAACAGGACAATGCACACCTCATTCGCACGTGTTAGTTTGAACTTTTTATAAGCGTCCGGTGTAAATTTGCTGCAGTGGCCTCCTCGATCTCCAGACATTTCCCCTATCGAACACGTATGGGATATGATGAAAAGAAGGTTGCAAAATTAACCGCACCTTCTACAAATATTGAAGGCTCTTCCATACCAAATTCAGATGGCCTAATCCAATCAATGCCGTGACGACTTAACAATTGCGTAGTGAACAGAGGAGCTTCGACATATTATTAACATTAAGGTGGGATATCTTAGCTATTTGCGAAATTTCGAATTAAAACTTTAATCACTTTCTATTCATTAGTAGACCTATAAAGTGTGAAACTGTGCTCAAAATTACAGCTTTCCTACTCGGTGTAGCATTTTTCATGTCACATTTTCCGATGTTTTCATTATAAGATCTTATAACTCGAGTAAAAAATAAAAAGTTGTTTTTATATTACCACATCGTTAATTTGACATGTTTGATGCATGCACATCAAAAACGTCCCAATTTTCAGATTTTTCGAAGATAAAAAAGTTGTAGCTTACGCTAAAAGAAATCGACTCACTAGGTTTAAAAGGAGCATTTTTTATTTTAAAATTTAAAGCCGGAGCCGAACAGTTTTATTTGTAAGAAATTTTAAGTTCTGTAATTCCGGATTTAAGTTACTTTGTTTCTAGTAGAATGAGGTTTGGGGGTCTAATAGGTAAAATTTTGCAATTTCTGTAATTAATGCTAACAGATATCTGACTGCGCCATGACTTCCGGAATAACCTGTATATTACAAAAATCAAAAATCCAACCAACTTTTTTTTCATGTAAGTTTTTAAAACAATAATTATTAAAAAAGGGCCTTTTTTCGTTTTTTTTAAACATAACAATAAGTACTGGCTATATTACTTTACTTATCAAAGACCATTTGTGGAGAATTGAAAAACCTACAAAATGGTTTTTGAAGAATCACGATTTGACCATTTTTACCGAGAAAAGCCGGAAAAACGCTTAAAATAGACCTTTTTTCAAAAATTCGTATCTCCGTTAATTTCTAATATTAAATGCTGATTTTTTGGGAAATAATAGTCAATAACATATACTTTTAGCTGCCGAAAGATAAAAACTGTCGCATTAATAGTTTTTATTCAATCGCACTATTAACAAATTAGGCCCTTATCTTGCAAGTGCCGTGAATATTGGGCAAATGGTCCGATTTGAATTTTTAAAACGGCTTTTAAAAGTTGAGATTAAAAGCTACAATTTGAAAAACGCAGTAAATTCGATTTTTGACGATTTTGAGATTTTGGTTGAATCAGATTCTTTAGGTAACTTTTTATATTCCCAGTGTTCTATATAGATATCTAAAAAAAAAATCCAAAAATAGAGAAAAAGGAAATGTAGTATCTCAATGAAGCAATGAAGCGTCATCAAATACATTTAAAAATGCAGTAACTATTCAATCATAATTAAAAATGCAGTATCTCCTGTGTTAACTGCGAAAACGATTAGTGTGCTTCTCATAAAACGTCATTGATTACTAATTTAAAACGCATTACCTCCGTGCTCATAACCAAAAACGCAATAAAATGTTAGTAATTCGCATATTAGTGCATATATTTTAATCTTACGATTGTAAGATTACGTCATGCTTTGCTAACCGAAAACGCAGTGAGTAGATTCGCGCCAATTTACAGTTTTCATCACCAGGTGGAACTTTTTATAAAACACAAAGGTGTATATGTGATTTCAGAGATTTCAAAGGTGCTGTGCAGGCAGCAAACTCTGAAAAAGTTATAAATCTTGAAATGAGACCAAATAGGTTAGTAGAAAACCGAACCACGTCTCTATGTTTCTGAGATGACATTAGACGCGGAAAAAACTCTTTAACTTACACTAAGAACTACGATATGGCTAATCCAATAAAGAAACATTTTTTAAAAGCTAAAACTGAAAAAAAGGAATCCTACTACCGCCACCTAGAAATCAAGCTAGGGATAATAAATCAAAAAAAGCCATAATTAAGAAACTTTGTTCTTTGATGAGAGAAGAAACCAACCCATTTTGCGGATTTCGTTGGAGGAAAATCCTCAATCGAATGATCTCCATGAATCCTTTGAATAGGCTTAATTTTTGTGTATTATTATTTTTTTAAATTTTATATTAATATATTGTTTAGATAAATACTTCCTTTTTTTCAGATCTCATAATTGTTGTCCTTAAGTTATTTCTTTACACATTTTTTATGCATAAACTTAAATTACACGCATTTATTCAAAATGCCATAACTTTTTAAATATAAAAGATATTAGAAATTTCATCAGTTTATTTTTTTGGTCAAGGTATCTATTTTAGCAATCTAATTCAGAATGTAGCTAGAATTAATCAGTATTTCTGGAAAAATTAAGCTAAAATCAGTCTTCCCTACAATTTAACTCAATAGCGTCACATCAAAAGCTACTAAGAAAAACCGCAGTAACTAGGTCAAAAGCTACTGCATTCATTATTAGCAAATGTTCGATTACAAGTAATGAGATACTAAACAAAACGCATTTTCATCAATATTACTTTATCAAAATCAAAAGTTATCAGTAAAACTTGTTTAATAACGTTATAAGACACTATATTTGGCAAGTGTATCAATATTGGTCAAAAAAATATTTTTTTCGCTACAAAACACGCTTAAAACTTTTAGGTCGTTTTTCTCGAAACCATAACCTCTCAAGTTACTGCGTTTTTTATTATGACGGCAGCTGTATCTCACATTTTTATATAAGTTTGGAGAACATTCTTAAAAATGCTTGTGAACCTAGCGCGTCGAGCGAAAATTCGCGATACGCAGACCGTCTCTCTCTTCTCCTTCGCTGCTGGGTGCCCTCTCCACGGTCGACTCAGTACGTCTCGGTCGACAGTTTTCGTCTTCTCGCAGCTCAGAGTATATGTTATTGACTATCCTTTCCCAAAAATCAGCCCTTAATATTGAAAATTAACGGAGATACGAATTTTTGAAAAAAGATCTGTTTTAAGGGTTTTTCCGGCTTTCTTCGGTAAAAAATGGTCGGATCGGGATTTTTCAAATACCATTTTGTAGGTTTTTGAATTCTCTACAAACTACTGAACTATCCTGACAGAGATACAGCTAAACATTACTTGGCAATGCCTAGGGCGAACCTTCGCCTGATCACTGGCGTTCTTACTGGTCATTGTCAATTACGAAATCACCTTTTTAGAATGGGTATAAATGACACGCCTCTGTGTAGAGGTTGTGAACAGGAAGACGAGACGGTGGAGCACATCCTTTGTGACTGCCCTGCACTCTCGTCCAATAGAAGATCCATGCTGGGCGAGTATTGGCTTTCCTTGGCCGACATTAAGGAGATTTCCCTCGGCGATGTTGTCACCTACTTTAAATCAGTAGGATGGGCGGCGTACTGAGTGAGGAGTCCTCTTTAGGAGGAAGCACAACGGGCCTACTGAGGCCTAGGTGTCGTTATATATATCACCCCTCCTCATTTTCAGATTTATATTCAGAGATAGATGTTTAGAAAATAAAGAATTTTTCAATTGTATTTGTATATATTAAGTCTCCCCCGTATATGTGGACGTTAAAATATTACTTCCTCTCCATTATGAATATGTTTCATGTACGTTTTATTTGAATAATGCATTAACTTTATTTTCATTATTTTTGTTAGTGAGTTGGACTAAAATAAAACAAATACATTTACGAAATAAATATATTTAATGGTTTACTTTATCATTCATGGCACTAACCTAAGTATATGCTTGTTTAACTTTTATGGTTGATTATAAACCGAAATCGTCCATAATATTTTCAAAGAAACGGCAGAAGGTTTCTAAAAGAGGCTGACGATAAAAAGTATTTATCCGTAGTGATGAGCAAAGCAAGACCAAGACCAAGACCGGGCTAGTCTTGGTCTTGGTCTTGGTCTTGCAAGTCTGGTCTTGGTCTTGGTCTTGCAAGCCCAAAGAAGGTCTTGGTCTTGCTGCAACAGTCTTGCTGGTCTTGCTTTTTTTTGATAGTAATAATTTAAACTAAGCAATCTTAAATAAAATATATATTTTTTTAATACTTACAAATAATTAAAGATGGAGACTATATTTTTTGCTGTAAAATTTTAAAATATACCAATTTTAACCTTACATGTACATTTAATTTATTTGATTAAAAAGGATATTTTAAATGTAGGGGTTTATTTATTTATAGCGCTTTATTTTAGTGATAGGAAATATTTAAATTTTCTTTGAAGAAGCATATAAAATTACAATACTGAGTACTCTGAGGGCAGAAAAAAACTTTTAATTTCAACCAGATGTGAAATTTCCATGAAAATGATTCTGATATGTAAACATTGGTTTCTAATTAAACAAAAAGGTATTTAGAAAGTTTTTCAGTTCAAAAAAATTTTTGATCCAGTAAGTGGCATCACTAGATACCTAATTTAAAAAAAAATAAACATTAGGAATAGGTAAGTAATTTTCAGCTTCTATAACTTTTCTCTGTCGTAGACGGTTTTCGAGATATCGAGCTTTGTCGGACCATTGAGTCACAATCTTATTATTTTTGAAACATGTTACTGAATCTACTAGTTATCGTTTCTAGATAATTTTATTAAAAAACGAAGTGATCGATTTAATTATTATTTTATTAAAAAAACCTGTCACTCATAAAATAATCGCCTTTTTAGGCAGTTCTCGACACATTTTTTGTCATGTCTGTATGAAATACTTCTGTATATTGAATATAAAAATTGAATATTATAATTTAAAAAAAAAGTGACAAAAGTGCAAGAGTCTTGCAGGTCGGTCTTGGTCTTGCGTAGTCTTGCACCCCTCGGTCTTGGTCTTGGTCTTCGTCTTGCAAGCGAGAAGGCGGTCTTGGTCTTGGTCTCGGTCTTGGTCTTGCTGCAAGACCAAGACCAAGACCGCAAGACCAAGACCGGTCTCGCTCATCACTATTTATCCGTAAATAATCCTTTTTGTTTATTAAACACTAGAATTTCACCTGCGGCTTTCGCCCGCGTAGACTACGTGATTTTAGCTGTTTTTCCCGTTTTTGCGAAAAAAATTTTAAACATTTGATACGGCGCAACGACGTCTGCCCTCAGGTATCTGGCCGCTGTTACACTCCGTTACGTCACATCACGCTCCCCGCGCTCTGTCTTTCATCACGCACTTTGCGGCGTAGCGCGCGTCTTGCGATTGAACATTATTATTTAATCTTATTTTATTTGTTATCATTTTCTATAATATAAATGGCATTTGTAAATAAGTTTGTACTTACTTCTCATACAACTTCCATCCGTCTTTTTAAACCCCCCTTTGGGGAAACAGACCATTTGAGGGAATAAAGGGGTGGTTCCGGGTGTGGCCAATAATTTTTTCCATTTTTTGTGATTGGACATCTCCAAAAATTTCAAACTATGGGAGTTTTGATGATTTAATTTTTTTTGGACCTTTAAAGGGTTAAAAAGGGGGATTCCAAGGGTTGTACCGGTCCAATTATTTTATTTCAGCTTTTTTATGACTCTCGTCCGAAAATTTGAAACCGGTATGAGGTCGGTTCGATTTTGAATTTTTTTCGAAATGTGGAGATAATTAAGGGTTAAGAAGGGGTGGTTCGAAGGGTTGTACTGATCCAATTATTTTTAAATAGCTTTTTTATGACTCTGGGACGATCGTCTAAAAATTTCAAATGGGTATGAGAGTTGGATCGATTTATTTTAATTTTTTTTTGACCCTCGGACCTATTTGCGGGTTAAAAAGGGGTGGTCCCAAGGGTTGTACGGGTCCAATTATTTTTGAATGGCTTTTTTTGTGACTTTAGGACGATTGTCTAAAAATGTTATATTGGTATGAGAGTTGGAACGATTTATTTTTGAATTTTTTTCGGCCCTCGGACCTATTTGAGGGTTGAAAAGGGGTGGTTCCAAGAGTTTTACCGATCCAATTACACAGCCTGCGTTTAAAATATATTCTAAACAACTGAAAAAATTTAGGGTTCTGATTTCAAACTGTTTCTTTTTTCATTGTAAGGAAACAAAAATTTAAAAATTACAAAAAGTAAAAATATTTATATATATTTAGCAGAAACAAGAAAAATAATAAACCAACAAAACAAGTAATG
>JAHBCN010016919.1:0-18857 GCA_019359885.1 Listronotus oregonensis | reverse complement strand
GTTATAGAAAAGTCGTTCTTTAACCGGAACAGCTTTCCCCTAAATTTCGTATCCATTTTGCTTATTTTAGGACCGATCATATTATTTTTTTTTCAAAATCTGTCGAGGACATACGAAAAAATTTTTTTTGAAATTGTCCGCTAGTTTCTTGAAATTTTAAATCTTTAAACCCCGAAGATCCACTGTATATCTCCTGCTTCTGTACAACTGTGAAACCCCCACCATCGCTTACCCGGGTTTTTTTTCTTCTCCCCGTATACTAAAAATTACTACGTAAGCTGCACTTGCTATTATGATCTGTTTCCTTCTTGACATCTTTAAAAACTAAAAACCGACGCACAACCCGAGCACCCATAAACGCGTACAATAATTGCTTTCAAAAAAGGTAAAAAAAATCACTCGCATGAACGTGTGTGCGCGCATAGCGTTCGAATGCGTAAAATTCCCCCAAGTCAGTACGCGCCTTAAGCTGCAACCAGAACAATTACTCAAAGAATTGTTTGCGTTAATGTGGAGTTTCCATCTTGGAAGGAAAAAAAACTTTGACAAAATTTTAACGACAATGAATCACCCCCCGGTTTCCTCTGAAAAATTGAAAAACCACAAATTGTTGGGAAACATATTGGTCCGTTTTGTCCTTTTTCAACAAACGGACGATGCTCCCTTTTAAAAAGATTTTTACCCATTTTTGTCGAGGCCCTTTTTTTCAAGCAACAGGAAAAAGTAAAGCTGCCGGCCGTGGCACTCACCTATTTTATGTTAAATCAATAATTACCAGTGGAAGATACAGCTGGAATACTCCGAATGTTGGCGGCACTGGCAAGACTTCCAGAAGCCTTTATCAACTTGAGAATTTTGAAAACTTATGTAGTCATTGTATTATAACTTTAGGAATTTGTATATGTAAATATTTAATTTTAGAAATAAAAAAACGTCGTTTTAAAATTGTAGTTTTTTTTTTGTGTTTTTTTTTTTTCATTTTTCAGGTACATTCTGGTTAGGGACTTGTGTCAAAAAAAATTAATTGTATTCAAACCCTTGGAAAATTTTCCAACTGTTTGAATACAAGGGGTTTTGCCCCCACATTACTGTGGGGGAAAAAAACCCCTTTTTTTTGGATCACAACTCTTTAATGTTTTTTTTTAAAAAATTGCGATCCAAAAGGGGTTTTTTTGTACATATAAAGCCGGAGTCTCATGCATCCGTTTCCGACGATCCGATCATCCGAAAGTATTTTGATTGGTCAGAACATGGGGCCCCCTGTTCTGACCAATAAAAAATTTGGTAAAAAGACCCCTCGGAAACGGAAAAAAAAAACCCCTTTTTTGGTCCCCTTTTAAAAAAAACTTTAAAATTTTTAAAAAAAACCCCCTAAAAAGTTGTGTCAAAAAATCAGTTGTTTTCAAACAGCTGGAAAAAAAGGAAAGGAAACCCAAAAAATTTTTTCCCAAAAGGGAAAAAAAGAAAAAAAAAAATTTTTAAAACGACTTTTTTTTTTAAAATTAAATTTTTTGCATATAAAATTTAAAAAACAATGACCTTTTTAAATTTTTCCCCAAAATGGGGGGCAATTAATTAGCTTGGATTCCAACTTTTCCCCGAAAATTAAAATTTATTAAAAAATAAAAAAGGGGGAATTTTTTTCTGTTTGTTTAAAAAAAAATGGGGGGAAAAACTCTCTTTCCTTTGTTAAAACGGACCCTTTTTTTTTTGTGGTTTTTTTGAATTGGGGAAACTAAAAAAAAATTTTTTAAAAAATTTTCAAAATAAAAGGGGGAAATTTCTTCCCCAAACAACTTTTTTTGGTTTTTTTTTTATTGATTTTTGGGTGCCCAAAAAAAATTTTCTTAACTTTTACCTTAAACTTGTTAAATTCGATATTGAGTTTCCCCCTCAAAACCACTGGTGGTAAAGTAGATGCCCAAAATTTTCCCCCGAAATTTTTTTGGACAGCCCTAAGGCGCTCTCTGTGCGACTTCCAATTCCAGTTATAGCACGGAAGGGGACTCTTCATCGTTATCAATTTGCTCCTCCATTGGCATGAGTGGTGTTTCTCGGGAAATTTGTTCGGCGGTCGATGGTGATATTTCCAACGAAGAGGGTAGTCGGTTCGTTTTATTGTGTGATTTAGAACCCTTTGTCGATTTCGGTACTTTTTCATTCGAACGTGCATGTCGAACTTTCTTGAAGGGCACTTCCGCCGCCGGCACTGGCAAACTTTTTTTGTTTGTAACCAAAAACTCCTTCAAGTCTTCAAATTCTGATTTTTCTCCCAGGACATCATTTTGACCTCTAGATGTGGTCGGTTCCGGTGTTTTTGGTGGTCCATTTAATTTGAGAACGTCATCGTCCAGAAAACTGATATAATCGTCAAACTGTTCAAAACCCCATTTTTAACGAATTAACGACACTTTAACTGTTTTTTAAAAAAAACTAACTTGATATGCTTCGGACAACGTCAGAAGGATAAATAAATGTTTAGCGTTTCATTTCCGAAATTTATACATAAAAAAATGTGACGCGTCAGCGATAAACCTTATCGCACAAATTGTTGCTCTATAAACTGTTTGCTTTAATTATACAAGTGTATAAATAACCCTATAAAATTTCCAAAACGCCCATTTGTGACGGGAAAAAAATGTCTTTTTTTTATAGCATTGAAAGGTATTATTGGGAGTTGGAAAGTCGATCGTTCTTGGGGAAATTTAAAAAGAACGAACATTGAATATGAACCTGTCGAAATTTGGCAATCATCAAGGGCATTAATTGGCTAAAATTTGATGTATTGTGAACCTGCGACCCACACAATAAATTTTCAAATTCTCGCCCCTATCCACCTTTATGCAAAGGTTTGTACTTGACAAAACGAAAAGGCCCACATTAATGGAGCGTTTCCCTTTAAGCGTGGGTTAAGAGGGTTCATTTACCTACGAACTAGGCCCAAAGTGGCCTATCGAAGATTAAGACAACGTGCACGTCCAGAAGAAAGAGGCGTAACAGTATCTTCCTTGGAACAACTTTTTAAATTACACGATACCTTTTTCCTAGATCGACCAGATGTATTTATTTTTGATGGCGATTTGGACCTAGATCAACGCAATCAAGAATTTGCACGACTCGAACGGTGGTTTGGATCAGAGACACAATAGAATCCCTAAAGTGGACAATGTTCTCGAAAAATGTTAAAGTTACACCCACTAAACTTTTTTTCCAACTTTAACTCGTCACGAAGTTTACTAGTGTAAATTAGACACAATAAAAGTTACTAAACTTTTTTTTTCCCAAATTTAACTCGTCACGAATTTTACTAGTGTAAATTAGTCACAATAAAAGTTACTAAATTTTTCCAATTTTAACTCGTCACGAATTTTACTAGTGTAAATTAGTCACAATAAAAGTTACTAGGCCTTTTGTCAATTTTAACTCGTCACGAATTTTACTATTTTAAATCAGTCAAAATAAAAGTTACGAGATTTTGTGCCCAATTTTTTCCAACTTTCCCCCCTCAGTAAGTTTGGTAGTTTCCCAAAAATATAGTTGTGACTCGATACTAGAATAACGTCCATATGTTTGTGGTCTACGTTTCATCAATTATCTTTTTCGTTCTTTTTTTCAGTTTACATTCTTTGGGCCCCTTTTACCCCGTTAAATTTGAAACCGGAAAATCGGTCGAGAATCCGATGAGAAAAGAAATCGCAAAGACAAAATAATAGTTTTGGGAAAGGTCATTATACAGATCGAGAGGAAAACGATTGGCTTTTTTAAAAAAGAGATATATTTGGATTAAAAGATATCCAACTATGAACGATTTTCAGTGTGAACGTTTCCTTGGGTCCCTGAGCGACAAGGATCCCTGGTATCGGAGGGCCGGTTGGAGAACGAACGAAATGGTTTTTATAAAAATTTGCACAGCCCTAGCCACCTTGTCAAGTTCTTTGTCCAAGATTCCATTTCGTTTTTCAAAATCAAAAACTAGGAAATTTGGTCTCGTCCATTTACAATTAGACTTTGGTTGTTTTGGGAAAATTTTCCCGATATAGAAAAATTTATCGTTTCCCCACGCAAACTTCGACATTTTCTCGAAGCGGCTGACGCGGTTATCTTGGGTTGCATGCTCGTTTACGTCAAAAAAATTTTAGATCAAAATTCCGTGGACAAATCGGGACTATTTTCCTAAAACAAATAAACATTGAATTTGTTACTAGCGGCGAGGGCCTCTATCCCGATTATTCCTGTCTCTTTCACGACAACGTTCGACATATGGCTACATCTACAATAGTGTATATGCGAGTGAAATTATGGTTCGATCAAACCTAATAATTATGGAATGGTGTGCGAGAAATTGGCAAATTTCTTGTGCCATCCGAACATCGATAACAATAACTCGGCTCTGTGGTCCAGAGGCATTACGGTAGGCCGGCAAATGAATGGGGGATCTTTGGGAGTCGACATTATGCATTTTGCGCGAATAATTAACGTAAAGAAATCCAAATATTTTGCCCAAATAATTGGTCCCGTTAACTATTTGAGTTTTTACGAGTCGGACGTAGTTCCTGGTAACAACGAATCGGCCCATTATTGGCTCTTTTATTCCGAACCCATGACCCCGTTTGTAAAACGGCGTTATACGGCCGAATCGTGCCGGTACCTCCGCGGCGTATTACATAACGGTAAACAATTTCAATTGGCCTATCAAACGAGCAACAATACTCATAAATGGATGTCGACCGATCGTCCTACTTCTACGTGCGCAACCCTCGGTTCTGTACGGCCATAATGAAACGCTATGCCATCAAAAGAGTTGAACGATTATTTCAACAAGGACAAATGGTCAGTCGAAGATAAATATACAGAGGTGCAAAGCAATTACCAATAGCCGACAAGGTACTTTGGTCGACAGATGTAACTTTAACGGATACCTGGAAACAATTTCACGAAAAGGCCGACGGATAAACTCCAATTTGAAATGTATGACACTAATTATGCGGACGACGATAAACAGAGTACCCTGTACAAATCTCAATTCTTACGGGCAGAACATTGTGGTAAAGTTAACACTAGTATTTTGGACGTTTGTTTAGACCAGGGCGTATATTCGGCATATGTGTCTAGCGAACCGTATCAAACAATCCAAGACAGTTTGTGGATAACCGTGGAGACGGGCATTCTTGTACATCAGACAAATGTAAAAATTAACGATAGGGATGCAGTCGATTTGAATTGAAAATAAGGTTTTATACATTTTACACGGTCAATATGCCACCATGAATGTTACCAATAAATTAATATATGGAGACGGGACCGGAAAAAGAAAATACCGAAACGACCGTTCTGGCAAAACCCTATGCAATGAACGTTAAGCGTGGAAACGGTAAAGAGGACGCCATCCTAGCAGTTTGTCTGTGGGTCTCGTTGGTCGACAAATCGTACGATTTATCAAAAGATAATATTGATATATCGTTTCAATTTCTCGCCGACTACATGCAAGAGTTAGTGACCCTGTCTATAGGTAATTACACCATTGTTAGTCAGTCGGTACTCGTTATTCTGGAAAAAATCGATCCGGATCATTATGAGGCCGTTATGGTAGACAGTCTCGATCGTTACAACGAAAATCATTATGTTAACTTTCTAGGGGAAACGTTACTGTTGGAAAAGTTTTTCAATGATAAATTTTACTTGGATTTTAGAAATACATCCGTACCGTTTAAATGGACCTTTGGCGAGTATTACGATAACGATACTGTTCGAAGCCGTTTAATTTGGACACCCGATCCTCGGCAAGTGCCCATAAAATTTAAACTTTATCGCGGTGAAAGAGCTTGGACCGGCAGGGGAAGTATAAATGAAAAATTGACCGACGGATGTTTTTTACTAAATTCCGACGGAAGCGCCGGCAAACTTTTTCTTTATCCCGGATTTTCTCAGGGAATCGAAAAAGTCACCGAATGTTCAAATTGGAACGATTTCACAAGTACTATTCAGAGGGGTTTTGATATGTCCAAATTTTCAACATACGATCCCAAGATTAAAGTTGGAAAAAAAAATTATCAAATTTAAAAGAGTTTCGGTTTGACTTGCGGATTTTTACTAATCGACCATTGTATAAAAAAATGCCATCTTCGTTATTTACTTTGCGCGAATTTTTTTCATCGACAAGGTTGGAGCAATGCAAAATAGGTAAAATTAATTGGAGGTCGAAAAGACCAGGAAAACATTTGCATTATAATGGAAAATGCCATCTTTGTTATTAACAAATGACTTTGTGTATTGTTTTATCGACGCACAAGGAAGAAAAAGAATCGTATAAATAGGCCGAACAATTCGATGTATACTTAGTTCTGGTTAAACAGTCGTCCAATATCAAGCAATAAGAAAAATGAACGGAAAAGTGTCCGATCATCAGCGAACATATATCGAATATGTAAAAAAAAATGATCAAACGTCAACAGGAACATCAACGCGCTTCCCAACAACGTGGACCAGTGCCCCAACAACGTGAAGCAGTACCCCAACAACATGGAGCGTCTGGAAAAACCCAAACGAAGATTAATTTACCCAAACTCATAAGGATTGAAGTAGTGCCCCAACAACGTGGACCAGTGTCCCAACAACAGGGAGTGTCTGGGCCAAATGGAAAAAACAAGACAAATTTACCGAAACTTGTAAAGGAACCAGTGCCTCAGCAACATGGACCGACATCAGAGCATTTTCAGCAACATGAACCAGTGCCACAACAACATGGACCGACATCAGAGCATTTTCAGCAACATGGACCAGTGCCACAACAACATGGGCGGCGTCAGAGCATTTTCAGCAACATGAACCAGTGTCTGGGCCAAATGAAAAAAACCCATCAAATTTACCCACACTTACAAGGATTGAAGAAGGACCCTTGGAAGCTCCAAGAGTAAAAGAGGTAACTGTGAGTAGCTGTGACATTTTTTTGGGGCAAATCGAAGGACCGAAATCGTACAAAATCAAATTTTGTTCCATATTTAGAATCCTGTATGAAATGACAAGATTACACATACCCTACTTTCGTAATGGTTTCTTCAAATATTATCGGTTTAATGGGCAAGAAAACGAATTACAATTTCTTCTGACCAATTTGAACTTTCAATATGTATCGGCGGGCGAGGTTCCGTTTAGATGTACATGTGAAGATTCCCAGGGCAAGCAACACCTGCACGCATTTTTATATCGTCAAGCCAACGAAGCACCATTAGTACATTTGATAACGGACTATTTGGATGTGAACATTGACTGTGACGTGGTGTGGGTGGAGACCCTACTGTATATGATTACATCCATTGTATCCATTCCCATCACTGGAAAATGGATACAAGATCACGATGCATAAACAAAGAGCAAAAACCGTTACGCTCATCTATGGAAAAGCAGAAGCGGGTGCTCTGATCGGGACCGAACGGGGCCAGGATTATGCGAAATTTCTAAATCGTAAAATTTATTATGCCGACTCTGTACGGTTGGAGAGTAATCAAAAACTCGACATGAAGAAATTGCCGTCGAAAGATCTAGCGGTGATAAAAATTCGTAACTCACAATTTCTCATTAACAAGACTTTGGCGCCTATTATTGTATAGAATTACAATTGGTTTGATTGTCACATTATCTATGTGTGTTGTGTGTGTGTTTTTCCCTAATTTTTAAGCTTCGACCCAAAAATGAATTTCGAAATACCAAAATCATTGTTCGTTCAAATGTTAATAATCGCTTTATCCATTCGAAAAATTCTCTCATGTATGTGTACCGATTCGATTGTTCAGAGTATAGCCAATCATTTTTATCAATCATAAGGTTAAAAGCATATTGTGAGGGACGCAAACTGCAATGGCCTATTCTACGACCCCGTTCAGGATGAAATTACATTAACTGTGACGTCCGAGTTGGAGAAGCTTGTTCGCTATATAAACTCGATCGATTGCGACGAATGGTGACATTTTTATAAACAACAGTTTGGTGAAAGAAAACTACAACGGTGGCGGCTGCGACGAAAAACCAGAGACCTTAGATCGAAAATTACACACGCTCGTTTTGTATGTCAATCTCTACATAACAGCTTGGTACGAACGTGTTTTGCTAAAAGTGCGACCGTCCGCCTTTACATCGATACATCAACTTTTTGAAAACGTTATGGTCGATCTGGGTGAAACTCTAGATGGCTGCTGTAAACGCATCCCAAAACGGTGGCTCTAGCAAAAATTTCTTAATCAATCAATCTGATGGCTCTGTTATTTACTTGAGTCGGCCCTCGCAGACCAGAGAAGCCACTGCTGAACTTGACGGTAAGCCAATTAATCTGCCTATATTTTTTGAAGTTGATGGTACGAGTAACGAGGATGAACGACCACGTGTCGATTTACCAATATGGGCACAATGGGTTAGAAAGTCAACAAACTTTAAGTTTCCCTGTTCCGTATTTAAAGCTAAAGATTCGAGAAAATCCCTAGAAGAATCCGCAGACCATCGTTGCGTGCAAGTAGTGCCTCGAAAATCGAACGCCTTATACCAAACACCAATTGGGGTTGTTGCATACACATTGACGAAAGCGGCCAAGCTTTCGGATATATGTTTTTACAATAAAACGAGGTACTCGGTCAATGGGTTATCATTAATTCACATTGTCTATTTTGCAAGAAAATTGTTCAGCTACGAGTGGCAAGAAAATGTACGATTGTAATATTGCAGAATACGGCGATAATTTAGGTTTTTATGATGAAAATAAAAGTGAGGGTGAAGAAAGTGATATTAATGAAAACACGTTTCCTTTGGTGAGTTTCATAGACGAACCACTTGACGTGCAAATAAGCAAAGAATATTCCGTTATCGTTGGAAATATACTGGAGCAAGAAAAACCTATTGTTCAATTAATACAGCCAGACTGGGGTGGAGTATTCATTCTATTTACACTCGATGAATTCAAGAGTTTGCTGGAGAGTTTAAAATTAAAAATTAATGTTCAGGATATTTATTCTACCGAAAGTTTTACGTTTTCGGTAAACGAAAAAATTCAAGCTACATTTGAAATTTGTGAAAAATACCTATGTCTTGAAATAATCAGCAATTACACCAAACTTTGTTTATTTGAGGAAGACATTCCACCATTGTTAAATTGTTTAAGTTATATTAAGACGTTAACGAGAAAAATCGTCAATAAAAGCACTGGGAACGGGAGAAAAAACCCGAAACGATGACAAATTACCTGGAAGTATTGTGTCTACAATGCCAGCAACACCTCACGGTTAGCTTGAAAAAAAACAAGAAACCCAAACACCGGTCTGGAGGAAAAATTTGCATATTCCAACAGTTGAAGAAAAAAACATGTTTGATTTTTAAGTAACGGAACCTGGATTTTTTTTCCACCCTATTGTAAATACCTTATGTGCGTTATCTAGTTTAAGCTTGACAAAAAAAAAAAAAATGTTAAACGACTTGCATTGTTTGTATCTTTTCTTTCCAACCGAATCTAGTCCAAAAATTGAATTGTTTACAAGTCCATAACACCGTGTTGTTCTTTTTGTAGGAATTTGTGTGATTTTGCTTATCTACTTTGTTTCCGGTGCGTTAGGGTTTGGCATTAAAATTCGTATAAATACACGCGACCTGTTCAATTTTCAGTCAATTAACAACTAGATAAAAGTTGTACAACGTACAGAAAAAATGTGTATTGTTTACGATATTCAGACTTTAAAATACAAAACTGTCAAGTCGCTGTTTAAAAATGGAAATTATAACAATGACTTCCAGCCCAGTCATTTACCCTCCGGTCCGGGCCATTACGCTCGGCTGTTATTTTCCCTTCACAATTTCATAATGGACTTTACACGTTTGTTGGCTCCAGAACGTATAACATTTTGGCAAGTGGCGCTACAATGCAAGAAAGGAATGGAACATATCAGGCGGGTCCAACGATCTTTGTGCAAAACAACGACAACGAACCATCAGTTATTCTACGATAGGGCAAAGACTTTCGTAGTGACCTGGTTTCTATTGCAAGATATACTGGAATTTATTCGAGAATTACCCGAAACGGCGAGATTTCGTTATTTACGCGATAATTGCACAATACGGTTACTTTCTCTAGCAAAAGAACATTTACAAGTTTGCTGTCCACCAACGTTGAGCGGTAATGGTAAAAAACGAAATGTTTGTGCTTTTTTTGATTGGAACGATAACGTTAACAACATCTATCTTTACGGTCTGAATTGTTCAATGTCGTGTTTAAAACCATTTTATCCAATTTATTTTTCACAGCGTCGCTTCTATAAAAAATTTGGCAGAAACTTTGAACACAATGACATGACAACTTTTATCGATCAGTTAATAAAGTCTAGCGGAAGCAGCACCGTCACCGAGAACATATGAATGCCTACTGTAATTTTGTCAAGGAGACTCAAACGCCACCCGAATTGTTTGGCTGGAATGAAAAGGTTACCGAAATATTCAAACGGGGTATGACTTGCAGTTATAGCAGCTTGCGAGGCGGTGTCAATATTTACCGACGCCGTATGGTGGAAGCTTTTGGTAAAAATATCCCAGTTGACGATGTTGTGCTTTTACTGGATGGTTTGATTCATCAGTCCATGAAAATTTCTACTCTGATGATTGTAGACGAAGGGAAATGACTACGGTGTAAAATTGTAAATGTTGAGAAATGTTGAAATAAATCTGTAAATTTAGTAATTTTGTCTTTAATTAAAAAAAAAACACCATTAGATTGGTTACTGTTGCTAGACGAGAGATTTGGCCTTGGTACCGTTGCCGTTAGCATATAAAACCCAGTCCTGGGTTTCTCTTTAGTTGCGTGCTTTAAAATGAGTAGTGCTAAAATCGATATCCCCCAAGTGGCCGAGTTGGTCTCGACCCTTTACAACCAGTATAGTGTGTTTTCCAACATTGCCAATTATACTGAGGCTGTTTTTGCTGCTTTCCGCCAGTTTTTGGACTCGTCGTTAGAGTATCCTAACTAGGTGTGACACTTTTAACTCGGTTAAATTTAAACTCTTAAAATCTGATTTTTTACAAGAACTTTCAAAACACAATTGAATTTAAAGTGTTACATCTGGTTAGAAAACTATGAAAAGCTATCGATATACATTTCGATTTTCATAGAAATTTTCACCCCCAATGATATTTTTTACAAGTTACAATTAAGTTTTGATTGACTTCTAAAAATTTTGGTTAAACTCTAAAATTTTCAAGGTTCGTTTGTAGCTTGTAAAAATATATTTGGGGAAAATTTGATTTTTAAGAGCTTAACACGCACGCAAATAATTATTACGAGTAACGTTCTAGTCCAACTCTAAAAATATATTTGGGGCATTATTTTTTTAGTTCTGGTTAGTTCTTAAAAAACGCCGCGCATATTTTTTACCATAGAACAAGTACAAATATGAGTTAAATTAACCGTTACGAGGAAATCCATTACGTTGGTTCTTTATTCATGGCAATTCTCTGCCAGTAAAGCTGGATTGGTTTACCAAAAGAATAATTCAGGGGAATGTTTATGCAATTATATGCGGGTGAGGCACAGGGCATGTTTGTATAAATTTTTCCGGGTTCCAATTCTGCCGTGTAATCGTCACAGTCCAAGGGTACATTGTATCTGTAGGAGTAGTCGCTAAAAATTTTAAATTGGCCCTCCAAACACGTAATACATTTACCGTAGGCAAATTCCAAATTATATTCGCCACAGTTACACTCGCTCGTGTCAAAATTCAGTTTAATGCCGACGGCATTATGGAGGCCGGTTACGCAAACATTTTTTATTTGTTCGAGATGAAACCAGGGCGTCGATTTGTAAATATTACCGCTACTAGGATCGATATTATTGGTACAGGTAAAACGCCAAGAACCATCGTCGAGTTTTTCCTCCGGACCGGAAAACACCAATGTGGAAGGAATGTTTGTTACATATTGTTACCCTAGTAAATTATCGGTTAAACGACCGTTACATGCAAGAATTAAATTACCACCGGGTCCGCCAAATTCGGCAAATCGGGAAATGCACGACCAGCCGTCTAGCGTTTTTACGGTAAACGTTGTTGAGGTATTACAATTAACTGCGCCGCTTGGCAAACACCAGCCACCCGTTCGTACCGGTTCGGACACAATGTAGAGTAAATCCGTCTTGGCCAAGTATTTAAAATGAAACTCGTTACTGCCACAAATTTGGGCACAATTGGTCGACGGATCGGTTATATTACCTAGATAGAGGCCATTTGAGCAATGTAATTTTTTTGCCACTTTGTCGTCACGAAAAGCGGTAACGTTACGCAACGCTAACGATTCGATTTTCATTCTCCGCCATCGCGGGTTGTGTAAAAATTCCACCAAGATTATGAACATTTTCCAGAGTAACGAAAAGATCAGTACCAACAATAGTAGCCAATCCATAAGCCATCGAAACGTCATGTTCTTAGTGATTTTATTTTGGCTGGGCCTCTGTTTATTTTTCTACTGGCTATTTTGGAATGGCGTTTCTTCGCCCAATATGACCGTTAATACTGGTAAAAATTTAATTAACCTGTTAAAATTTACCCTCGATCAAAGGTCTGATGTTAATTGCAAACAGGAACGCGTTCCTTGTTTTGTCTCCAACGATTGCAGTGACATTTGTTTATACCCTGGTGGCTATGCGTGTGTACGCGGTGTATGTCGGCAAGCCAATACGAACGATGCGGAAAGGCCGAAATGTAACCCCCGACACGGCATCGTGGCATTGTTGCGTGCCGATGAGATATTCGGCCAACTTGGTTGGCAATGTGTGTCGTTATACAAACAAATTTGGTCCGATTCGAACATGTTGATGGATCATGTGTGCGAGGGCGGCGTTCTCGACATCGATTTAACAAAAGTTCCCTTTTCCCCGTTAGCGTGTAAATGTCCGGAAAATACTCGGTTAATTTTTCGAGTAACGGACGCATATAATCACCCGATACCGAGGTGTTGAAACCGATAATTTGTTTCCGGTTATGAAAACCCAGTAGATGGTTGGTTAACGCCGAGCAAACGCCCAAAATAGGTTCTGGGAACAATATGCCCGTTCGAACTAGGGTTTTGTGGGTATTCCGGCCAATTTTTTGTTCTGGGTATTTTCTGGGCACTAAAACCTAAAAAATCCCAATAATGTGCCAATGGAGGCCCAATTGGGGCCCAGAGTTTTGCGATTGGGCATTTGCGGTCAACCATAAAAATAGGGCGCCGCTGTGCAAACATGATCTCGTTTGGGCACATTGGGGGAACGGAGGAAAAAATAAAACGACTCTTGTACAGAACACGATTTATTTTATATTGATCAATTTAATACGGTACTTTTGTCGGGCATCCAACGTGGCCCGTCGTAATTCCGCCCACGTTGGATATTTCTTCAGTACGTTGACAAGTTGCGGAAGGTGCCTGGGAGCCAGAGAAATTTTGGGAGTCTCTTCCGATATGCACAAGCCATTCTCGAACGAACCGTCTTCGTGCCATCCCAACGGTTTACAACGATAGTATTCGGCTATCCAAAACACTCTGTCCAAATACAGGAGCAAATCGATTTCGGTCTTTGCCGGCACGTACACCTTATTCGAGAGCACATAACATTCAAAAGTGTCAATTAGGAATTTGATGCATCGCATAGCGATATCTATAGAGAGCGCTTTATAGGGAGGTTTAAAGTTCCAAAGTTTTTTTCAGTGTTTTCTGGCAATCGAAATATGGCTCTTCGTTTAAAGGTACAGAAATGGGATCGAATTTATATGCGTCGTAGAGATGTTGCCAACTTTTTCTGCTCTCCGGAATCATACCGTAAAGATTATCGTTGCCGAAACATATGGCAAACATCAGGACTAGGGGCGCACGCTCTTGCATTGGTATTTCGTAAAATGGCTCCTCGTAAATTATTTGCCGATTTTCCGTGCGATCATTCAACTTTTGCCAATTTTCCATGTTGTATCCAAGCATAAATACGTCATTATCATCGGCAATAATGACTCGTGGTAAGGTTGGATCCTTGAACAAATTATAACTCATTGCATTGACTTCACTCTCACCCTTTGTGTGAAAATCGACAAAGGAATCGGGAAATTGATCGGCAATGGCTTGTTTCATAAAATTGCGATTTTCCGAAAACTGAGGCGAGAGTAGGGGCCATAAAGTTTTTCGTTTTAACTGTTCGGCACGTTTTGTAGCGGCGCCCAGTTGTCGCAGAAAAATGCCACTTCTCGAGTTTTGCCGGTAAAGGTAACGACAGCAAGGTACGTTTTGCCGAAGCTAACGATTTCGTAGCAAAATAAAATTTGCACAATCCAAGCATACGTTTACCGGCTCTTGACACATTTCGGCGGCGAACGCCGACACGATAAAATTGTTTAATGCCCATCTTGTATTAAGATGGCTAGTGATTCTTTTTCGGCCCGTTCGATGTTGACGACTTAAATACTTTACCGCAAACGGTCTCATATCAATTACCCGACAACTTGGATAACGTACCATTTCTGCACATATTCCTCGTCAAATTGGGAATATTCTTTTACAGAACACCTACGAAGGCCAAATACATATCGATTTTATAACCTGGAAGGTGTTCGAGAGCCTTCAACCTATTATGAATTCCATTAAACCGGTAGCGACGAATATCGACGTTGACTATGTATTGTCACTGTTGCGACAGGGTGTCATCGAACAAACGGTAGCGTCGACCAATGCCATGGTAACGCAACTGGAAATTGAAACGAATGAAAATGTACTGGAGGTTTTGAGGAGACGCATCAAAGAGGAGCAACTCATTACGAACATCGCTTTAGAAAAATATGAAAAGTATAGTATTTTGATTAAGCAAATTGTGAAAAAAGCGGCAACGGCACAAGAGCTCGAAGACGAACTAAAACGAGCAAAGATCGAACTTCAAAATGCCATCATGTTGACCGAAAATGAAGTGGCGCTAGGGCATCTCTCGAATCGCAATTGGTCGCAGCTCTGGAGGAATTGAAATTGCTAAAATCGAAAGACATCAGTTTGTTGGATCGAATAAAATCCAAACTTTTTCAAAATCCAAAAAAGATAAAGATATACAAAACTAGTAGATCGACGGACAAGTTTAATAAACTGCGAACCAATTTACACGTCAACGGAGAAATACGAAATTTGAAGCGGTAACGCAAGGGCGTGCAAGGATTGGCGAGTTGGTTCGAAAAAAACGACCTCGAAAAACAGTAAACGACAAGGTACGGGAAAACGACGATTTGGCTAATAAACTTAAAATGGCAGTGTCACGCAGTTGCTTTAGCCCAAGTGTTTTGGCCTAAAAACATTTCCAACTTTATTTGGCCGTTGGCAGCCTTTAAAAAATTTTTTTTTTTTATTTTTCTTTAAAAAAATTAATAACAATTAAATAGCAAAAGTACAGTAAAGCTGAAGGTGAGTAGCAGAGAGAGCGTGCAAAAAATCCCTAACTCATTTGCCGGAGAGTAGGGGGGGTTAAACTGGGCGCCACTGCTTTTGGTGCCAGGCCTAGCAGAGACCTTCCAAGATTTAATTGGGAACTCTCGTTCAACTTTACTACCACTCAAAGAGAAGAAAAATTTTACTAAACAATATTAACATTAGAAAAAGGAGACACTAGGCGAGCCAAATAAAACACTATATTTAAAACAACTATTTAATATAATTTATTATAAATTTGTAATTTAAAGTTTACACAAAAAAAAATAAACAAAATAAAATGGTGAATGCGCTCAATAACTGTTAAATTTCCTATTCTGATGAAAAGAATAAATATTAAAACTGTAAGTCTACAATTTCAAAAAAAAAATATAAAATATAAAAATATATATAAATACCGCTTATTTAATTAACAATAATTTTATGACCAGGTGCACCATTTTAAAACCAATAAGAAAATTAAGATTTACCAAAAAAAAAAAATTTAAATAAAAATAAAAGAAAGGGGCGCAAATAATCTATAACAACATGGTAAAAATTCAAAAGGTAGAGTTTTGCTTTTGAAAAGTTTAAAAAAAAATTTTATAAGTTAATTTTAATGTTGCCTGTTTTGTTGAACCAAGTGATGGCAGGGGCCAGCCACTAACCGTGAAGAGGGATGGTGCCCAAAACTACAAACAAACATTAAAGGGTACTATCTCTGACACGCCCAAGAAAACTTCTACCAAATTGATGGCCCCTCCAAACCAAAACGAAAACCTTTCAAAATTAAAATGGCCCAGCAAAAAAATGGCCCGTCCGAAGAATACAAAATTCAATATAATTAAAACCCAATAAAACGAAAAAAAATTTAAGGATTTTAAAAATCCCAAAAAAATTTCCCCTAAATCCCATACGTATGTGTTCCTTAAAAAAAAATTAAAAAAGGAAACTCCAAAATCTGGTGCTTGGTTCGAGACCTTTCAGTAAACAAAAAAAAAATTAAAATTATTAATAAGCAACGTTAATTAAACAATAACAAAAAAAAATCCTATTAAATTAAGAAAAAAAAAAAAAACTTGTTTTAGTAAACATTTAAAAAAAAAATTATGCCCTATTCCTTGGGCCCCCAAAAAAAAAAAGAACATTTCCCCTAGCTACCAAAAGTTAATTAACAATCCTTAACTAGTGTAAAAAAAATAATATATCCATCGATTGTAAATCGTAGGAAAAACCCAAAACATATTTATTGATCTTTATTTTTATTGGCATAACAAATAATAAGTAGGTTTCTGACTGATAATTTAAATAGTTCAATAATATATTTACTTGTTTGCTTTTTTTGAAAAAAAAAAACATTTTTATTTGTGAATTAAAAATAACAACAAAATAAAATAACTTAAATATCATTGATAAATGATAATTAAAAAAGGGAAAAAAAAAAATAACTAATTTTTGTTAAGTATAACAAAAGCCTCCCGGCCTACTAAATTGACAATTTAAATAATAAATAGGTCTCGAACAGTCACCCAGATACTTATACCCTGAATAAAAGTCTCAAAAAAAAAAATTTGACAAAAAACTTAGTAATTAAAATTTTTTACCAAAAAAAAGGGAATTTAACCCCGAAAAAAAATACTAAAAGAGACAAAGAATCTATCACAAGCGCCATCTGGCGATTTATTAAAACTTTAACGCTAATTAAGTAGCCAATTAACGTAACTGTCAAAAAAAAAAAAAAAAGGATAATTCAATAAAACTGGATTTTCGCAATAAATTGGCCCAACAAACCCCTTTAAAATTTGGGGTAATTAGGGGGAAATTTAAAATTAATTTTACTGAAATTGACTTGCCCAACGCATGACGTAATATATAAAAAAAAAAAGAAAAACCCCGAACCACCAGGCTTTAAAAAACCCAAATAAATCTATTAATGTACCGTTTTATACGGAAAATACCGTTAGAATAATCTAGAAGAACTTACCCAAGATGTTTAAAGGGGATTTTCAACTAACACGTGATCCCTGGGCGTCGAACGCGTCCGCAATCGACTTTTCCCGAAACAGCCAAAAAGGAACGCAAACCAACAAATTCACACAAAACCAAAAAGGAACAAATCGGGAAAAATTTTTGGGAAATTTCGCACAAATCCTATAAAGATGCTTGAATACCCGAAGCGAAATTTTCCCGTTTCGGGAAGAATGACGTGGGTGGCAAAGGTAAAAATGGCGACGGCCCCTTTGTCCTTTTAAAAAGGGAACAGTGGGGCCCCGCATCGCTGCTAATTCTAGGGGAAATTTTTCGCCTCGAATTGGCAAATCGTTCGCATTTTTAGTTGCCTACCCATGCTGCCCCAAAAACAATGTTAATTTTTTTTTTAGACAATACTACGAGGGGGGAAAAGCAACGTAAAGCATAAGGGGGGGTACAAATACGATAGAAAAAAGAAGTAACCCCAATTACAATCAAATTTGGAGCCTTTTCCAAAAATAAACTGCAAAAAAAAAAAAAACCGACCAGCATTAAAGTAAACAAATAAATTATTAAAAACAAACCTAGAAATAAAAAATAACCGTACAGCAGAGGCGCGATAGATAACTATAAACTACACGATAAACACCTTTTTTCCCAAATTGAAGATTTGGAAAGGCAACAAAAAAAGGCGAAGAAAATTTTTTCCAAGTTTTAGCGCAACTGGAAAACGAAAATAAAAAAGATAATTCAACAAAAAAAAACGGTACGCGATTACCATATACCGTAAGATTTAAATCGCTATATTAAGCGATTAACAAAAAGGAAGACAAATCGATGCAAATCTTTAAGAGCAGAAAAAAAAACTGGCAGGTGTTCCGGCGCTTAAAAACCAAAAATTGGAAAAAGAAAGGAGAAATACGTAAAAGAACACATCGCTGCGCATCCTTGGGAAAATTAAAACATCGAGGCCAAAGCAACCATATAATTAGACAACTTGCAACGATCAGTAAAGTTTATAAAAAAACCGATCGTAATTTGATAACCATGGCCGAAGATTTATACAAACTATAAAAAATTTTAAAATTAAACCAATTTCGAACAAATAATCGGTTGCTCTTTTTTCGAATTATTAATATCTTGAACCGCCGCGTACTTGTAAAACCTATCCAAAACATCAGATTTACGTTTTTTTTTCTGTAAAAAAAAAATAGTACGGCCGGTTTAGGTTAATTGAAAATTTTGTTTTTCATTGTGTCTACCGCTTGCGATATCGCTGGCCCAATATTAAAGGTCCTAAGTAATATAAAGTTCAAACTGAAACGGAGTTTTACCTTTTTAAAAGGAAATTTTCACAAAAATGACGACATACATCTTTTTAATTTTTTTTTTTTTCCAAATTTTAACACACAACCTTGTAATATTGAACCAGTTATACCTGTCACTCTCTCTCGTGT
>JAHBCN010016918.1:0-19101 GCA_019359885.1 Listronotus oregonensis | reverse complement strand
AAAAAATGAGCCAATTTTTTGAGTTTTTATATATTTTTTTGATTAAGCAACTAAATATAACACTTTATTGATATTTTTTCCTATCTTGCTTCGTTTTTGAAAAAAAAAACAGTTTATTGAAGACTCTGGACCGCATTAATAGTTAACACTAGAAGCAAATTGAGATTCAATTTTTTAACTTTTTTTAATGAGTTCCGTTAACTTGTAATAAATTGATTTTAATTATATAAGAGACCAAATACTTGTATTTTAAGTTGGTTAATCAAAAAAAAAAAAAATATATATATATGAAAATTGCAAAAAAGTCAGTGGTGTAATTTTTTTTTTAAATATTATAAGTTGTCCCCTAAGACGCCACTGGATTTATTAGTTTTAATTTAATTAGACCTAAATTGGGTTCTTAATAATACAAAGAATATTATACAATATATTTAGAATGTTTTTTATGTATTACATTTTTCAATAAGGAATTACCTCTTGAAATTTGGCAGTGAATGCTTCGAACACCCTGTATCTTTAATTGTAGACTTTTTAAAGACAATTAAATTTGCTTTCCAAACTGTACCTGTTTCAAAATATGATTAGCGTCTGGACAAGACATATCCAAAAATACAAAATTACCATTTTCAAGAAAATCCTCATTTTCTAAGGTAAATTTGTCGAAATTTGATTGTAAACCTATGCCCTGTAGATTTTTCTGAAAATTAAGACCTGAAATTTTAAAAGAAAACTGAATATTTATTTTTCTTAATGTGTATTAAACAGAAAATGGGGACTTTCTTTTTAAATAACGTCCTAACACTACATTATAGAAAAATATGGTTAGTAAAGTAATTTAATTACAATTACCAATTACTCTTCTAAGTAGTAGTAAATTACGATTACCAATTACTAGCATGTTTGTTAAAAATAATTCAATTATCAATTAGAACTAAAAGTAAATAAACATTTTAGCAATTACTCTATTTAAATTACCACATATATTCAACACGATACACTAAACAAATAAAATATTTATAGTAATATGCATCATACGCTCACGTCACACTATTTAAACTGCTCTCTCGGCAAGTTCAACATTAAATGACTCTAAAAAAAAAATCCTACCCTAAACATCGACAGATTTTTTCACAAAAATAGTATAAGAACGGTGGAGGTAAGCATCAATCGAAAATACTAAATCGGCGTGGAGGCGGCATTCGCCAGATTCAAAGCAGCCCCCGTGTTTCAAGATTCTCTTTTTGGCTGGCCAAAATTCCGGCAGTTTTTCCATAAAGAAAGGTAATTGAATTTGCCGTAGTAATTCAATTTTTTATTAGATAATTGGATTAATTTCTAAGTAATTTAATTACTTTATAAGTAATCGCATTACTTTTTATGTAATTAAATTACTTGGGATTCGTGAAAACCAATTACCACTTACTGCTATAACCAGGTTTGAATAAATGTTTTTGTTTTTTTTTTGTAGCAACTAAGATAAGATATTTCATGATCTCAAATGTGGTTTTTACCAAAATTCTTTCACTAGAAAGGTGACACCAAAACTATATCCATTCTTGAACTAAGTTACTTTCTAATACATTTCTTCTAAGAAAAGGGCTTTTTCCGTAAGGGTTGATGATGACAAATATCTCATTTTGGTCAGGAATGAAAACTTTTCATTGAACCTGTTGTGGGTCCCTTGCCGTATTTCTAATTCGGATAAGAGTCCACCAATAAGGACGAGTGTTAAGTATTACTCGCAAATTGTAGAAAAATGTATCTTGTAATTCAATTTTTTATTAGGTAATTGAATTAATTTCTAGGTAATTCAATTACTTTTTAAGTAATCGAATTACCTGGGATTCGTGAAAATCAATTATCAATTACAATTACATTATCCTATTAATTGATAATTCAAATACAATTACCTTTTCTGAAAAGTAATTGAATTAAAGTAATTCAATTACTGAGAAGTAATTGAATACGATTTTTGAATTATTTTAATTCAATTATCGACATTTCCCAATAATTAGGTAGAGATCGAATTTAGCAACACCGATACCTCACGGTTTTATACGGGTTTGCCATGAGACGGTACGGTTTTCCAGCGTTTGATCTCTACTAATAAATTCTACACTAGTAATAAAATTAATTAGGAGCTCTTTGTCGACTTTCTTTTATTATGTATCAAGTTTCTCTTGACAAATAAAGTATGCAGTTTTTACCCGAATCTTTTATAATCTTCTTCCGGACGGCCTTCGGACGATCCCCATTTATATTTATTATAATTACGGCTCGAGGCGTAGAAAATGTGCTCATATCAAAGGCAATGCTGTTGATATTAAAGCAGCAAGTTTAAATTAATTTTTTTGTTATTTTAAAAACAGTTTTTTCTTTGCTTCTTGTTTGTATTAGGCCTCAAGTTCAATTTTATTTAATTAATAAAGACGAAAAGTGTATTTAAATTTTTCTCCGTCGAAAATAAATTTGAATATGAGATTTTGGGAAAGCTTGAAAATACCCCATTCATTACTTACCTTTTTCGTAACAAACATGACTGTAAATTTTATTTGGATGCTCATAATATTCCATAAAATCGTTTAAAAGTAAAAATATTTCGGTATCATTGTGGCCTAAAGAATAATTTAAAAATATCGCAAATATCACAGAAAACAAAAATCCACCCATTTTAGAGTTTATTTGGACTCTGTCTCGAAATAAATTAAAATCTAAAAAGGTAAATTTGCTTGTTTAAAAATTTATGGAATTTTTAATGTGATAAATAGTGGGTAATTATGAGTAGCTTGGAAAAAATAATTACAAGTCTTGTTGGAGTAAACATGGGTTTATTGTTACGTGCATGCATATATAAATTTATGTACTTACAGATTACAAAGATATGTAAATATTTAATAGTATCTATTAATTTATTACTATTTAACTAATTAATTTAAAATTGTAAGCGTTTCTGTTAAAAAAATTGTTCAAAACGTCATGTTTAATGAATTTGCGATAATCGACAAAATTGAGTATTAAGTTATGATGAAAACAGTGGCGGCTATATGATTTTTTTTAAAGTACGTTGGTAAAAAAAAATATTTTGGAATTTGCAAAAAAAAGTTGTTTTTTTTTTGAAGCGCTCCCAGAGAAAAGTCTAAGTATCAAAATCGAATTATCTCTTGGTTTTTTTTCCTGAATGTGATTAGATTTTATAGTCAAATCCCAAATTTCAGAAAATCCACAAAGTAATAAAAAAACTCAAAAATTGATTATAGTCCAGTAAGTGAAGACCTGAAAGTACCCAAAGCTGTAAATAAATCTGTACAGTTTTCATTTGTGGCGCAATTCTTAGGTCAAGTTTATCACGATTCCGACGTGGGAACTTCCTAAAAATGGCCCTTAGATTAGATTAGATTATTTGAGCGGAGATGGCAAAAATGACCTCCACCACTGCAACCTTACCAGATTTATTGTGGTTTCTATTATCGATCTTTAGAGTACCTTGTCCAGGCCCGTCTTCTTAACTAGATTCCAGAGTCTTGACACTGGCCACTCCATATGTCTTGCCGGTTTTGGCTTTTCCTCACCAAGCCTAGTAATCCTAAGCCTACATAGTGCTTCGCAGTGGCACAACACATGTACGGCTGTTTCTTTAGCCTCCTGGCAGAACACAGGCTATCCTCCACCAGACCTATTCTTTCCAGGTGCTTGTTGAGTTTGCAATGTCCTGTTAGTTGACCTACTGTTATCCTTACGACCTTACGGCTGTGGCTCAGTAGGTCCGAGGTAAACTTGGCCAAGCAGGTCTTAATGAACTGCTTTGCCTGTCGTTGTCCTGGTGTTTGTACCCACCAGCTTTGAAACTCTCTGTCTACCCAGCTCTTAATAGATGCTTTAAGGAGGCCTGCCGAGATTCCACAGAATGAAGGCTCAGGGCCCATCATTTCCATGGCTGATCCACTTTTGGCTATGTCGTCGGCCTCTTCGTTACCTGGGTGGCCCTAGTGGCCTGGTACCCAGACTACCGTAAGTTTGTTTGCCAAGCCGACTTTATCCAGGGCCTGTATACAGTCCCCCACTAGTTTGAAATTAACTTTTGGAGAACTGATGGCCTTCAGGGCGGCACAATGCATTATTGCTGCGATTTCCGCTTGGAAAACCGTGGCGTGCTGACCAAGACTTAAGATTATCTTTTCTCTAGGCTTGTCTCCATAGATGCCAGCTCACACTCCCTTGTTGGTCTTGGAGCCATCTGTATACCAGATATGATCGGCTTTGATTGGAGGACCTTCTTTCCGGTCCTCCCTATCTGGTATGACAATCCGAAAGCGTCTGTTGAAGATGAAACGAGGTGTTGACCTGCCCGAGGGCATCTCAAACAATGAGCTGACCTCTTGGTCCTCTTCCATTTTCCATCTTGAGATCCTTTGATGTCCTATAATTGGACTTTGACCTCGTTTGAGTCTATAGAGTACCGCCTTTACATCTCCCTGTATGTAAATGTGGAGTGGCGGCAGGTTTAGCAGCACTTCCAGGGCTGCGGTTGGGGATGTTCTCATAGCTCCCGTGATGCATACGCATGCTAGCCTTTGCACACTTTGAAGTTGTCTGTCTGAAAGTATCCAAAGCTGTAAATAAATCTGTACAGTTTTCATTTGTGGCGCAATTTTTAGGTCTTCGCGGATGCTTTCGAGCGAGCAAAAGTTTATCACGATTCCGACATGGGAACCCGATAAAAATGGCCCTTCAAGGGAACAAAAATGAATTTCCCGCGAATATCTGCCAAAATATCCGAATTAGAGAATTTTTGTTTAAACAAAAAATGAAGATCACCTCGAAATCTACAAAAATGGTCCTTACCATTTTTTTTACAGCACCAATATTTTTTGCAAAAACGGCCGTCGAAAAATCCATAACATTTTACACTGGATAGTTGTGGCTAAACGGCTAAAAAATGCAGATGGCAAAACAATTTTTTATTAAAACGCAAGAAAGATGGTAAAGGAAATTTTCTAGGATCATTGAACACTTGCTAAGGTCTCATTAGAAAAAAGAAATGTTAATAACAAACCATTTTTTCAAAACATATCAATAAATTAATGGGATACTCTCAAAATATTGTGAAAAAAACTTTGACCGCTTTTTTAATATTCTAGAAAAATCAGAATGGACCCAAACTCATATAAAATGATAGGTACGGGTTTTCCCATTCCGATGAACTTTGAATGATTAAAAAATGTACATTATTGCCCGAGTAATGGAACAATTCGTCCGCCCGCCTATAAGTGAATCCATGAATATAGCGGCATTCTAGAGGTAGAGCGGCAGCTGAAATGAAGGGACGTTTGAGTCCCGTTATCTCGAAAACTATCGATTTTTCGAAAAAAATGATTAGGTCTATTTTTGTAGATTACAAAGCGATCTTCATTTTTTGTCTAAACAAATATTAACGGGAAACCCATTTTTCGGGTCTTGAGGGGCCATTTTCAGCCCTTTCCCACCTGTTAATACAATAGACATAACACAGAAATACTAAAAAATAGGTTAAATTGCAAGAGAGCAACTCAATGAGTTCGCAGAAAAAAAATAGCGTTAAAACATTGCAGAGTTTTATGTTAAATTAAATTGCCTACGTTATATTAGTTTTGCTTATGCTAATATGAATATATGAACGGACTGCCCTTTTAATTCACAAATCTATGCAGTGGTTCTTCTCCAACTGACATCAGTGAAGCTTGCGAATTCTTTTTTACTTGACTGACAGTTTGAAAAACGTGGTAAACCATCTCCTCTTTAAAATCTTTGGTTTCGTTCGTAGGCTTTTCAAAATGTCCATACCATTGTTTTTTGTAAAATCTTATCCTAAAAAGTAGAGTTATTATTTGTCAAAAATAAGCCAATTTGGAGGTGGGTGCAGTTAATAATTATTTTAGTACCAAATTAAATCTTCCTTTTTACACATTTATAAACTAAAAAAAATTACATATTTGTAATGTCCGTAATTGTCTAATACCTGTTATGCAGATAGAGTTCTAGAATTAAAACAATAATGGATGCGGCTATACCTCCTGCCAAAATAGCGGCTACTGGGTAACAGTCTACTATGCCTACACTGAAAAAAGTTGAACTTTTCGAAGTACAAATCGGTTTTCTGGTGTAAATTAGGTGGTTTTCTCTTTGTTGAATGCCGTTTTCATGCAAAAGCCGCAACCTAAAACAGAAAATATATATTTTTATTCAATTTCTACAATAAAAACGTTTTTTTTTTAATTTATTCCTTAATAAAACACAGTGTTAGGTTAGGTAACGTTTAAAGTGAGTGGACATTTTACGCCCTCCACTGCGACTGCTCGGTCTATTGTGGCTCACACCTTTTTATATTCTTTTCAATAGAATCAGACTTCTAATGAATCCGGTATCAGATTGGGAAAGAGTTCTTACATCTCCTCTTACTCGTGTCGCTACCGGACACGAGCACAATATGTGCTCTGATGTGTTCTGGTGTCCCTGTCTCCTGGAAAGTATGACGAGCAGACAATTAGATCCGTCATGCCCTCCTCTCCCAGTCTAGTGACGTGGGTAGCTGCCAGGTCCTTGTTACAGGAACCAGTTGATCCTTCTGAGGCCGCAAATTTTATAATATTTAAAAGAATAAAAAATGTGCTAAAATTACTTAAAAATGGTATATCATGCTTACAAAAATAATGAAAATAGTTTATAAAAAAATGCCCATCATATAAAAATATATTATGATTGATTTAAACTTAAAATCCTATTTAAGAAGGAAGCTAAAAGGGTATTTTTATATCACAGATAAATATATATATATATATATATATATATATATATATATATATATATATATAATATATATATATATATATATATATATATATATATATATATATATATATATATATATATATATATATATATATATATATATATATTTAAATTCATACTTATTTAATCCAATGAACTTTTTACTAACAATTTAGGAGAAATCTTTTTTTATTAAATAATGCATCTAGAAATACTTTTATTTAAAAATTCCTCAATAACATTTAATCCAATTTATCTTCACTTCTACGCTATACCTTTTTTGCTTTTTAAGTTTGCACAATAATTTAAATTATTTCAACAATAACAAATTTACAAGTACAAAATACTATTTCAACAACACTAAAACTGAATCTAATTTAAACATTTGCATAAATGCACCTAGATGCAAGAACATCTGTATGTGCATAACATAACCTAAAACCTAAGTTTTTTTTATATATATATATATATATATATATATATATATATATATATATATATATATATATATATATAAAATTAAAACTATTGCTAATAAGAACAGATTTTCGCTTATGAGAAAAATAAAATTATAAGCCGACATCATCTAAACAACCCTTCAAACTGATGACAATTTTTATAAATAAATTCCTTACACAACTTTTTAAATTTTCTTTTATTATTTACAGTCCTTATTATATAAGGTAACATATTAAAAACTTTGGGCCCAATATAACTAACATATTTAATGTTTAGGTTGTTGTGACTAACAGGAAGCTGTATTTCTCTATTTTCATTAGCTCGTGTACCATAGTTATGGTTTATAACGATCTGCAATCGTTCATGACTGTGCACAAAAGAACAGACCGCTAACATATATATTGTTCTAATATTACCAATATCTATGGAGAACATTTATAAACATTAAACATAAAAATAAATTTATTATATACACCTTACCCTATGAAAACGGTCCTATCCGCTTTCTGTTTACAGCCAGGGAACCCTTTTCCCTATAAAAGCGGTTCTGTCCGCCTTCTGTTTGGATTCAGGGATCCCTTTCTAAGCACCTGTTTGTTCGGGATGGATTAGCCCTTTCTCATGAAACAGGCGCCGGTGACTTCAAGGGCACCTTTCGAAACGGATTCACCCGTTTCGGTCGGCGCACCTTTGTCTGCTTGTGGCCTTGGGCACCTCTCGAAACGGATTTATCCATTTCGGTCAGCGCACCTTTGTCATTTTTTTCCTATGAAAGCGGTTCTGTCCGTTTTCTGTTTGGGAAGTAATAGTCCACCACGGCAGAGCCCCGCATTACCGCAGTAAGGCTAGATACTCTGAGAGGTCGCCCTGTATCTCAGAGGCACCGTTAGAGACCCCTGTTTAAGGCACACGATGTCATTCACTCATCAGCACGGTATGCTAACACCTTGTGTTATACTTAGCTTCGGATCCCGTTCCATACGCTAACCAAAAGAGTTGCCGATAACCAGCAACCCAAGCGCATGTTCCAAAAGTTTCTACTGGACCCAACCACGACAACGACAGCGGTGGGTAAAAACAGGGTGTTAGGAAAAGATTAAAACCTTGAATTTCTTGTGCGAAAAAAATTAAATAAAAATTGTTAAAAATAGCGGATCACCATTAATTACTGAAGTAATAAACAACAAGTAAGTGCAAATAACAAACCCCCCACTGGCCTAAAAAAAACAAATATTTATAATATCAAATCTAAAATTCTGTCTTTAATAAATTTAAGTAGTATCAGTTTATACTAGACATTGATGGCAACGTTGTACGTAATTATATGACCTTGTTTGCAACATCGCGTTCTCGATATTACTTTCCCTGTCACTCCAAGTACACAAAACAGGGCGGCGCTAGAAGGTCAAAAAATATAAATTTACGTAAATTAAAAAAGCAATCTTTTGATCCATTGATCTGTCGGAGGAGTTACCCATTTTAATATAATAAACTATTTTAATAACATCCTGTATATTAAACCTTTTAAAAAAATATTTCTCTAAAAACGACTAAGTTTAAGTATGTCCTACCCAATCTTTAGCATTTCCTTATAGGACGAATTTTTCTGAATGGCATACCATGGATCTACAACTTGCAGAAACGGTATCTCTTGAAGGTCACATTTCTCGTCTTCTTTAAACGTTTCACCTACAAAGAAGTAATATTTTTTTATCGATAATATTCATTCAAAAAAAAAATAATGTAGAAGAAATTTGATTACCTAGACGATTTGTTAAACTTTAAAATAGAAAACTTATTAAAATTGCACTATTTAATTTCAATATGGGGTTCAGCAAACTCAAAAATATTGACACCATTAAAAAGACTGCAAAATAAAATTATTAAATGTGAAAAACCAAATTTGGTGAATGTTAATCATTCGCCGGTTAATGTCAAATATAAAAAAAAACTAAACGAGCACTGGAACTGGAACTAATGACCCTAACTGAAATTATAAGTTTTAACGAGAATGCACCAAAGTTTGTTAGTTTTGATAAGTGCTATTTTAGTTTTTTTTTTAATATTTGACATTTACCGATGGATGTTAACATTCACCAAATTCGGTCTTTCACGGTAACATATTTATAAATTACCATATCTTAAACCAACAAATAATTTGTATAAACCAAATAAATATTTTCATTTTAATCATATATACAAATTAAAAACATGTATATTTATTAATTCCCTGAAATTAAAAAAAAAATAAATACCATAGGTATTAAAAAATATTATTAACTTACATAGGCATAATACTAGAGAAAAAACACTTATTACAAACAATTTAAATTAAAAGTCATTTTGGAATGAGCTCAATATTTCATAATGGAATAAAAATGACTAAAAATCTACCAATAAGAATTTAAAAAATTATCACTGTTTAAAATACATATAAAAAATTATTTAAATTTAATTTGACTGTTTTATTAAACGATTTCTTATTAAGGTTATTTATTGTTATTTTTTTTATTTTATATTTCTTGTAATAAACTGTATAGTTGGTTGGGAATTAAATAAATAAATTTAAAAAAAAATTAAGTATATTAACAGGTATAAATTTTTACTTACTCACAAGTTTGTAGCCCGAGCCAGTTTCCATATGAAAAGCAAATAAGCCATTCCTTACCCTTCTCACTCCTTCCTCAATAGGGCATATAATGTGAAGGTCTTCCAGGAGGCACAACTTTCTTTTGATAAAGGGCTTTTCTTATTGGTTCATCAGTTGTCTAAAAAAAATCTAACCTTATCCTTAGAAAATTAAGGGTACAGGATCAAGGTCCTCGCTAGGACTAAAAAGAGCCATATTTGTGCTTTTCTTTATATTAAAAAAAAAGTGGCATAGAAAAAAAACAAAAAATAATGATCAAAATGGGCTTAAGGCCGGCCGCATACATGCAACTTTTAGTCGAGCAACTGTTTAGTCGCACGTTTAAAGTATATGGAAATGTATGTAGGTGCGCATATTAGCAACTAGATAGTTGTTCGACTAAATAGTCGTAAAACCACATCGATCGCCTTTTGATTAATCAGTCGCGCAACTATCGCGACGGTTCAATGAGTATTGCCATGTATTGGAGCGCGCATACACTCAACTGAACAGTTGTCCTGCGGCTATTTAAACAAGCACATAAATCGATAGCGACTGAATTGACTACGCATCTTCGACGACTAAACTGTTGGGTCGTCATAAAAATCGCACAAGCACGCAACTCGACTAAACAGTTGCTCGACTAAAAAGTTGTATGTATGCGGCCGGCCTAAAGATACCGCTCGAATTTCTTAAAAAACCAAGTAAAGTGTGAAATCAAGTAAAACGTCATCTGTCAACTTCATGTAACCTTGTTTCAAAGCAGGGTTACTTACGGTTCGAACCGCGACGTAAATTGACAGAAATTGATATCACGGTTAAAAACGGAGCTGGTTTTAATGCTATGGTAAAGACCATAATTAAAACTACCCTTTGCTTGCAAAGACCTTTAGTTTCTTTGCTTTGTATTTTTTTAATTCAAAGCAAAAACAGAAAATCCATCGCGTTCCTTTATTCCGATTTAAGATAAATCGCTTTTAGTTTTAGATCGTCAGCCCATCGAATAAAAAGGGGATCAAACATCCTTGGTATGCCCTTTTAAATAGTAAATATTGACTACGCGCTGATCACTTATTGGTAGGTTTTACAGGATGACTGCGGTTTATTGGCTAGATATACTTAAAAAGTGCAAAAAATAGCTATCTTTAAATAATTTATACTCAATATGCCATCTAAATCCAACTAAATTTGGTCGGGGTCTCTTAAGTTGGACTGTACTGGGATGCATAAGAGTGGCATCAATGGTATCATTTACAATTTTATGGTATGAGTATAAAAATATATTTTCTTTTTATTTTATTTCAACTAACCGAAAAATAAAAATGATTGTATACAGTATCATCAACTCCCACGTCAATTCTGGACTTCAGCAGATCTTCAAGGGTCCTTATACTATTCGAAGATGTTTGCAGTAACGCCACAATGTTTGCAGAATAAGAAACGTAAATAAACATCAGGGATACCAACAGAAAAATTGTAGCTATCCTACCGGGAGCACTAAAAAATAAATGACAAAAATAAAAATCGGCCAAGAATTTTTAAGCAGTTTGGATACTTTTTTTACATTATTATGTTTGTTTTGTTTGTTTAAAATTTTTTAAAATGTTGGGAAAATTTACATAGACCTAAAACCCAAGTATCTTTGGAACAAGCCCGCTGTTATATACTTTTTATTTATAAAATAAATTGTAACTTCCGTAATTTGCAATATTTTAGAACCCTGTATACTTTTACCTGTAAGGTAAAGCTGGGGCTCCTTGTTGAAAAAAACCCAAAGGGGTCATAAAAGGATCTATAATCTTAATTCCCCACGTTTTTTTACCAAAATATAAATCATTCAGTTTTAAGAAATTTTAAATATACGGCTAAAAATCCACCTTTTACTATTTACTATCTATGTACTTAAAAAAATCAAAATTTTATGCTTTTTGTTTGGATAAATATCAAAACATATGTTTTTCATAATTTATTATTTTCTAGATCACATAAAAACCTTACATGTAATCTGATACGTTTTTTCACGGTCCATTCCCACTTAATGAGCCCATATAGCGCAAACATCATTACAATCATCATCAATATCGTGGAAATCCATACTTTGGATCAAATGGCAACGGAAACGGGAAGGAAAATTTTTGGGTTTCAAAACGAATTTTGATCGTGTGGGCGTAATCATATAATTATATAATCGCCCCTTCTTTAGTTAAGAACAATGCCGTACCTAAAAAAGAAATGTAATGTTTCTGTAACTATATATGGTCCGACTGAAGGTGGTTAGATTTAGATCAGTTAAAGCGCAAATAATATCGTTTCCTTGAAAGTAATATGGCACCAAAATTATCTTGAGTAGATAAGAAGCTCTTAAAATTAAGGACAAACTATTTTTTTCTCTTTCACCATTAGATTTTTATTGCAACTACTAAGAGTATTGGGAAAAGCCACAACGTTGCATCTTTTTCTTTTTTAATTATTGGCCTTTACAATGCGAATAATGAGAACATATTAATATTAGATTTCTTCTTTTCTAGCTTGTGTGTGATCTTACTTAAATGTTTGTTAATTTTGAATATTTAACATTTTTTTCAAAAATTGTCACATTGACATCATGTTAAAACTTTCAAAAAGCCTTTTTTTGTGGACAAAATTGGTTAGTAACAAAAAACCGAAAAAAAAGCTATAAATAAAAGCGTTTTATTTGTGACGCAATTCTTAGGTCTCCCAAAATACCAAAAGTGAGTTTTCCCACGAATATCTGCCAAAATATAGGAATTAGAGAATTTTTGTTCAGACAAAAAATGAAGATCACCTCGAAATCTATAAAAACGATCCTTACCATTTTTTCGCAACACCAATATTTTTCGCAAAATCGGCCATCGAAAAATCCATAACATTCCACACTGGATAGATGTGGTAGTAGGCTGAAAAATGCAGATGGGCAAAACTGGAGGAAATTTTTTGGGATAATTGAAAACTTGCTAAGGTCAGATTGGACCCAAACTCATAAGCAATGATAGGTACGGGTTTTTTCATCCCGATGAACTTTGAATGATTAAAAAATGTACATTATTGCCCGAGTAATGGAACAATTCCCGCCCGCTTATAAGTGAATCCATGAATATAGCGGCATTCTAGAGGTAGAGCGGCAGTTATCTCGAAAACTATCGATTTTTTGAAAAAAATTATAGGGACCATTTTATAGACTACAAGGCGATCTTCATTTTTTGTCTAAATAAAAATTCTCCAATTCGCATATTTTGGCAGATATTAGCGGGAAACCCATTTATTGGGCCTTGAGGGGCCATTTTTCAGCCCTTTTCCACCTGTTTATGTTAATAAACTTTTTTTTAGCTCGAAAGCATCCCCAAAGACCTAATAAATGCGCCACAAGGGAAAACTGATCAGATTTATTTACAGCTTTGTCCCTTCATTTACTGGACTAAAAGAGTAATACAAAGTTGTCATGTTCAAACTCAAGCTCATATTCGATTTGCTCAAGTAAGCTGAGCACTGTTGGCTGCGTTAACCTTTTGAAAAACGTAAAATTATCCATCTCGTCAAAATGATTTTTTCTTAAAAATATCAGAGCAATGTCCAAAAAAATAAAAAAAGAGAAAAATAAACCTGAAAATGCATAAAGTAATTAAAATTCACCGTTCGTAAATTCTTCTTGGAACCACTATAGTTTAAAAAACCGTTTTATTATATGAAAATATAAATTTTTAGTTTTTTTAAATACCTGAAAAACAAAAAACAAGACAGAGACGTCATCTAAACAGCACTGAATTTACAATTAACTGGCCTATAACTTTATCCATCCTTATCTTTCTATCTTTTATAGTTTCTAAGATCCCAATACATTTTCTACCAATTTCGAACACAGTGTGTACGTTTTTACCTGCTATGTCTGCTTCTTTTCTTGTAAGCTCTCCCATCATACCAGACCACTGGAATTGGTTATTTTTGTAACCCCATGAATCTTTAACCGAGAAATTTAATGATATATTTAATGTTGAGGCAAGAGCTAACACCAAGACATAGCTAACTTTAGCAATGCTGTCTATATGCTTTTCCCTAAAAATAATATTAAATTTATTTTTCTATTGGTTGGCTAAAAAATCATTTAAAACTTTAAGTTATTCCAATCAAACCTCCATCGATTTCTTTCACTAAAGCAGATATTTTTGTACCATCGTGCCGAAAAAAAAACTGGGACAGCAAAATCTCCTAAATTCTTGGTCTATTAGAATAATATATTTTGATGTTGTCAAAGTTAATTTAATTTTGTGACAGCCGCTTCAACAAAATCGTTCTTTCAAAATTTATCTCCTCAAAAAAAGCGATAATATACACTCGTGTGAGGGATAGTTCCCTATAAGAAGAATCGCAAAAGAATTGGGCATTAGTAAAAATACCTTTTCCCTTAGCTAAGGAAAAAATTGCAAATTGGACTTTGTGAAATCCAGGTTCTGGTCGACCAAAAATTTCAAACGACATTCAAGATAGAGAGTTAGTTGGCTTTCTAAGAAACAATCCGTTTGAAACAGCAATAAAGGCGAAAGAAGACACGCATTTTCCTGGTTCTGCTAATACAGCTCGTAGGGATAAGAAATTCAAAAGAAAAAAGTTGCTGTGCAACAAATAAAATATTTTTGACTGAAGCCTGACTGACAAAACATATGGGAAACGGTAATATTTTGGGAGAAAAAACCTTTAATCGTGCAATAATGGCAAAATCCGCGTTTACAGGCCTTCTAAACCAGATATGAGAAAGATATACACATAAGACAAATCAAAGTGGACTTTTAGTATAAACGTTTGGGCCTGAATTAGTTTTAGAGGACCAGGCGTTTGTCAAATAGTGAGGGAAGGCTTGATGTTGTCAAATTAATTTAATTTTGTGACAGCCGCTTCAACAAAATTTTTTTTTTAAAAACTTTACCCCCTATAGTTCAAAACTATCTAGACGAAAAACAAATTCAAGTTTTACCGTGGCCCTCGAAAAGCCGTTATATATCCCAATTGAAAAAGTTTGGGGTAAAATGGCAAAATATATGTATAAAAATAACTTTAGGCCTAGAAATCAAAAATGAATCACGCCTAAAATAGATGACGCATGAGGGCCAAATAACCGAAGAATATACCAGAAATTAATTTTGTATGCCACGACGTTTCGCTGTAATTGATAACAACGGTGCGCCCTTTCTAAGTATTAATAAATTTTTTTTCCATATCATCAAAAAAAATAATATTAGTTAGTTTTGGTTTATTTATAAAATGTGTTCAAAATAAAAATAAATATCGAAAAATAAAAATGTTTTGTATTATTATTATTTAAATTGTATATTAAGACTCGAAAATTCATAATGCGTAAATATGCATACCATACCCAAGGAATCTATTTACTAAAAGACCAGGAGACAATTCCCCACCTAAATTTTAATGTCCCAGTTTTTTTTTCGGCACGATGGTACATGTCATTTTTGGTATTAGGCGACGAACGTGACCTCTGTTTTCAATCTTTCAAAGTTTACTAGCCCTTGCCCTTGAAAGAGCGTTTACAGCGACGCAGCGGTCATGTGAGTAAGTACGAAATTTTACGCTGTCGTCATCTGTCGCTGATACTTCGAAACCAGGCCCATAAACGGTTATATGAGATTCTTATGAAAGTAAAGCATCTAGTCATTGACCCCATTTTTTAATTAATTTAAATATTTTTTTTAAATCTTAAAACACAATAAAAAAACCTTTCTTGTCAAATTAATATTCAAAACTAGAAAATTATGAAACTTGTAATAACTATGAGGAGAATATAAGTCATAAAAAATGGTAAACCTTTTGTCTGTAAGATGATTTAAAGAATTATTATTGGTTATAACCATACAAGCATTCAAAACAACACTCAAATCTTTCCTTCTTCTTGCCACACTCACACAAAGCCTTCGTTTTTCAAAAAACCTATTTTTTTATTCCACATAATATTCAATGAAAAATTCGTATTTTTTCGGGTGTTTCTTGTAAATTTTTCGAATATTAATGTTCCATTTGGCAGTGTTTCACAAATTAAATCCTATCGCCAGAATGGATAGATTTAAAAACGTAGTTTCTAATAGATTTTGCAGTTTTTTATTTCGGTGGAACGCTAGCCATTTGAATGGAGCTGTATTATATTTTTTAATTAAATTTTAAATTAAATCATATTTTTTTATCTTAAAACACAATAAAAAAACCTTTTTTTGTCAAATTAATATTCAAAACTAGAAAACTATATATGATACTTGTAATAACTATGTGGATAATATAAGTCATAAAAAATTGTAAACCTTTTATCTGTAAGATGATTTAAAGAATTATTATTGGTTATAACCATACAAGGCATTCAAATCAACACTCAAATCTTTCCTTCTTCTTGCCACACTCGATTCAAAGCCTTCGTTTTTCACAAAACCTATTTTTTTATCCCACGTTGCAAAATCTTCAATGAAAAATTCGTATTTTTTCGGGTGTTTCTTGTAAATTTTTTGAATATTAACTGTTTCATTTGGCAGTGTTTCAGCAACATTAAAATCGCTATCGACCAGAATGGATAGATTTAAAAACGTAGTTTCTAATAGATTTTGCAGATTTTTATTTCGGTGGAACGCTAGCCATTTGAATGGAGCAGCCATGAGCTTTTCTTCGTTAGCCTAAAACATTAAAATATCTCTAATTTATACAGTTTCATTTCTGATAATTTCATCTTGACACATTTTTTAGATATCAAATAAAATTTAAATTTTATATAATCATAAAGTGAAAAAAACGAAGAAATGACGCAAAATTTATAATCTGTTCGCTAACCGGAAAGACGGCAACTATTTAAGGACATATTCCGACGACTGGAACATAATGTAAAAACATACGGCTCTTTTACAAAGCTGAAAGAAATGAGAAAATCAGCGTGTTAGAGTTTGTCGAGGCCCATAATCAGGTAAGAATGGTATATCCTATGATAGCTTTGAATAGTAGTAGGTAAACTTTCATTAAAGTGAATACCCTTTGGAGCCATCCATAAATTACGTCACACGAATTTCATAATTTTTTGACCCCCGCCCCGTCACGACTCGTCACATTTGTGAGACTCCCTCAACCCTAGTGTGACGTCAAATATTTTGAAATTTTACATCTAAAAATAATTAAAACAGTAAGTGGATTTTTTTTATTATCTTTTTAAAAACCTATTTTTTAATAGAATTAACATCAAATCAAATATTTTATATAATTTGGATTTTTACATGTGATGTCACAAAGCTGATGACCCCCATCCCCTTGTCCACAATATCACAATCCTCTACACCCCTCCCACCCATACGGTTTGACTTTTTGTGGGTATTGCATAAACCGTCAAACTCGGCTATGCAAAGCTCATGATGCAGTAGCCAGCTTTAATAAATTAGGAAATCAAAAATAGTTTTTGTGGTACACTTTGTATTAAAAGACAAGTCAAAAGTTTGGAATTTAAGATAAGGTTGAAGTTTGGTTACCAATCCGAATTATCAATATCGCATATTGAAATATGACGAAAAAAACTCAAGAATTGGAGAAATCAGGCCCTACATAAGACTTTGTAACTTCCACGAAATCAAAAAAAGAAAAAAGACAAACTTACTGGTTACCATTTTAAAACACATAAAAATGGTGAAAAAAATCGATATGTCTTAATATAAACACTATCAGGTTAATTGATTTCATGATGTCACACAACAAATGGTAAGTGGGGGGTAAGAAATAGATTGGCAATATAGTAATAGAAAATGACTTTGATTACTAAATTGTAATTCTAAAGTCATGTAATCTCAAAAATGACAAAACAGATTATTTTTAATCTTAATCAATAGCCTATATATCAATTTTCATACTTCTCAGTCCAGAAATGACTGAGTTCGATATACATTTTCACCCCCATTCTATCCCCTTTAAAAGGGTTTCCTAAAATCCTTTCTTAGCGGACGTCTTCTGCTCATTATATATTCTTTTACCTAATTTCATCTTCATAGGTTAAGTAAGTTTAGAGATTTCGTGGTTAGTTCTTAAAAATGGGTCGAAATTGGGGAAGGACATCTATCCCAATTTTTGACGAAATATGGTAAATTGCCCCTTTTTTCTTAGCAAATGTATCAAACTTAAATTTTTTTTAACAACGGATTATTTAACTGACCTTTTACTATACAGTGACGATAATCCTTATTTTTGGGAAACCCCTTTATCACCAACACAGATGGTCTGTAAAAATGTGGGGGGGAAAAATTGGAAACAGTAGTTTATTTTAAAAAGTCGATACATTTGCTAAAAAAAGGGAATTTACCATATTTCGTCTCAACAATTGGACAGGGGCCTTTTTATTTAGATCCTATTTTTAATAATCTTTAATATTTTAGAAATGACAAAAATTGGGTTATTACTTTTGCCTGCATTTTCTTGGGACATCTTTTTTAAAAATTTAAACTTGTGCTTTTGCGAATCTACGTGATCCTTACTTAAAAAGGTTTTTTAATTCAATAGGTACAGGGTGTTCCATTTTTAAATAAATGATAAGTCAAATATAAAAACGCCTTTTGCATAAAAACAGGAGAGATAGGTATAGGAAACCATCATATGGTTTTAAAGGGTTTTTTCCGCGTCAAAATAGGCCACTAAATACAGGGGTTTCCCCTTTTAAATTAAGGAATTTTTAACAAAATGTGAGTCCCAAAATTTGAGGCAATTTTTTCAACATCTGTATAATATTAAAAAAAACTTTAATGTGATAGTTAACAAACCGAGCTAAGCAATAAATTTAATTCGAACAGCTCGTTATATGTTACAGGGTTAAACAATTTTTAAATTAGGTCATTTTAGGTATAGGAAAATAAAATAACTCACCTTTATTTTCTATAATATCTAAAAATAGAAAAAAAAAATGAGGTGTTCATAAGAAAAAAATAACTTTGGTACTTTCTTTTTGGGGCACCCTGTACATTTCAAAATAATTTTTTTAAAAATGCTCCTCATGGACCCACATATGACCGTGCTAAAAATTTTCCCAACTTGTTTTTTTTTTGTTTAAAAAAACCAGGCGAATGGGGGGGGTACCCTGTATTTATATATATATATATATATATATATATATATATATATATATATATATATATATATATATATATATATATATATATATATATATTTTATATTTT
>JAHBCN010016917.1:0-18916 GCA_019359885.1 Listronotus oregonensis | reverse complement strand
CCCCGCACCATTTTTCTCATTTGCCCCCCCCCTTTTTTTTCTCCGTTTTACCTTTAAAAAAAAAATGCTACGTACCAATCTACGATACAAGGAACCAGTATCAAGAAAGCAACTTACGAAAAGGTGCCGGTTTTTCATACGTATAAAAGGGGGCTTACTACGTCTTACCATTAAGTGACATCACGAAGCGATCCTACCCCTTTCCCCTGCTAGACCCCCCCTTTTTGGTAAGATACTTTTTTCAAATTTTATTTAAATACAAAAAAAAAAAAATTTTTAGCGAGCGAATTATCGGGTGAGTCAGTAGACCTATAATTTCTACAGTCCACTAAGTTTACGTAACAGACCTATACAAAGGGCTGATTACATAACACTACATCATCTAAAAAACCCTTTTGGGGGGAAAATTTGGGGTGGAAGAGGTGGACCAATTCAATGACCACCTCGCTCCCCTGACTTAAATCCAATAGTTTTTCATTATGGGGCCCCCTTTTAAAACTCTGGTTTCCCACTATGCAAAAAAAAAAAGAGTTAAGAAATAAAATGGTAAATGTTTGGAAGACGGAAAATAGACCCAATTTTTTGTCGAATTCGTCGTTCAATGTTTTTCGTCGAGTGAGAAGGTGTACAGAAATGGATGGTGGACTTTTCCCAAATTTTTTGTTGTAGCTGTTGTTGAAAAAAAAATTTTTTCAAAAATTTTATTGTTTTTTTTTTTTCCCCAGTGCACCTGTGTTTTTTTTAGAAAAAAATTAAAAAACCAATTTCGTCCAGTGGCATCCCAATAAAACCATTTTTTTTTTTTTTCTCGAAAACGAAGGAGATACAAAAAAAGTACAAGAGGCAAAAAAATTAAAATTTTTTAGACGCAATCAAACAATAAAAATTAACGTTGCAAAAAGGCAGTGGGTACATTTTTTCCCAAATTTTAAATTTTGCTAATATGGCCCTCGGGACGCCTCTGGACCTTATAATTTTAATCTATTTGGGGGTAAATTAGCCTTTAAAAACAACAAAAAAACCCCAAAAATTTTAAAGAATCGAGTAAATATTTTTAAAAATATTGAAAAAAAAATTAAAAATTTTTTTTTAAAAAATTATCACCCTTTCCTTAAAAAAAGTGCATTTTTGGGGCCCCTGTTTATAGAAACTTTTTCTCTATTTTTAAACGGAATCGTCCATTACAATATCTCCTCTTTTTTTTATTATAAGTATTTAGGGTGGGTTTAAATCTTACTTTAATATTTTTAAAAACATTTTGAACTTCAAGGTTTTATACTGAGGTTTTAAAAATATATATATATATATATATATATATATATATATATATATATATATATATATATATATATATATATATATATATATATATATATATATATATATATATATAACCTAAAAAAAATTTAAAAAAATTGGTTTATAGATTTTCGGGGTTTTTTACTCCCAAATCGAAAACGGTCAATCTCTATGCCCTTAACTTTTAAAAGGGGGTTTGAAAGTGAAACCCCGAAAAAAAAAAAAAAAAAAAATTTTAAAAAAAATATATTTAGGTTTTTAGTGTGCTGACTAAAAATCCAGGCTTACTTTTTTACTTTTTAAAAGGGGGAAAACGGAGAAAAATGTATAAAGGTTTTGGGGTCGTTTAGCCCGAATCCGTCATTGTTTGACCTTCTAGGCGCCCAGACGCCACTTTAAAGTCATTTTAAGATTACTTGAAGGTTACATTGTTTTATAATTTTAGAATAATCTTTAAAAAACACAAATAGGTCTTAAAGTTTGAACCCCCGAAAAACCTTGGAAAAAAAAATTTTTTTTCCCTAAAAAAAAGACCAACGCCTGCATGTTTTTGCGATATTTATATTACCTTTATGCAACTAATCTTATTCGGGAAATGAGCGATCTGTTAGTTACTTTTTTAAGTCAATGTTTCTTATTTATTTCTGTTTCTGAATTTCCATTCCGGTAAACCAATAGTCAAATTTTCTCAGTTTTTTTAAACTTTAAAAATTTTTTCCCCCAAAAACTTGAAATGCCTACTGTTTGACTTTGAAGGGCAAACAAAGCCTGGGTTCGGAATTAACGGCCCAAAACCTATTTTTTTAGTTTTTTTTTTACCGCGTTTTCCCAGTTGACTTTTTAAATAACCTTAAAAAAAAAACCAAAAGGGGGTAGAGGTCGACGGACTACATATTCATCCTTGGAAAACCAAAAAATGTATATATTATTATAGATGTATCTTCAGTATCACCTCGAAATGACCTTGAAGTGGGGTCTGAGCGACCCGGAAGTTAAAGTTCATCACATCAGGTTTAAGGTCATTTAATGGTCAAACTGAAAAAACACAGAGGAAAAAGTTTATATATAGGTTTTTGGGGTCCCAGGGTCCAAATTTGGGCTTACTTTGACTTTTAAGGTCACTTCAAGGTCTTATCTTAAAGTCACACTCAGTGGCGGCCGGTCTTAAGGGGCACAGGGGAACGTGCCCACCCTGTTTAAAATATTATTTAATTCTAATTCTATTATTTTTGTAATATTTATTTTCATTCGAGTTTATGTCTATTCCAATGAAGTATACTAAAAAGTTACTTTACAGCCACCTGCGAGGATCGAGCATTAACGCAAAAAAAAAAAAATTTTTCCGGGGGGAACCCAAAAAATTGTTTTTCGAGCCCATAACCCAACATGGACATTCCGTTCGAAATTTTAAGCCTAATGATGGGCACAAATTTGCGTGTCTCCAACCCCAACTACAAAAACCCAGAAAAAGCGGTTTTGACTTTTGTGGTTTGCGCGCGGAAATGCATTATAAAAATTTTTAAAGAAGTTTAATTATTGGTGAATTTTAATATTTTTATAATGGAATCCAAATAAATTGGGTTCCCCACCTTTTAAAGGGGAAATCCCTTGACGTTTGAACAGAAAGTTTTAGTTAAAAAGAATGGTCGATCTACCCCCGATTTAAAATAAACTATTAAGTTAAAAAAAAATAGAAATATAATAGGGTGTTCAAAAAAAATATTTCGATAAAAAAAGTGGTTTTTGGTTGCCCGGGGCACAAATAAATTGTTTTGTTTTGTGTGCATATTGTTTAGGTAGAAATTACAGTTTGGGGCTCGATGCTTGACGGGGAAATTTAAAAAAAATGAACTAACAACCAACTGTGTTTAAAAAACTTACTAACTCGCAGATATTATTTGTACAACATCAATGTCAACAAGTGAATGCGAAAGATGTTTTTTAACATTAAATGCATAAAAATTTTTTTTGAGAAATACGATGCTGCAAGACAGGCTTAATGCCCTAGCTGTTTTATCAATTGAAAAAAATTATACAATCTATCCCTGACTTTGATAATAAAGTGACTGATTCTTTTTAAAAAAAAAAAAGGACATAAGAATGGATTTTTACATTTAAATAAGGCTTAATCACACTTTTTTCTATTATATTTTTTGTGCCCCCCCAACAATAAATCTCACGAGCCGCCACTGGTCATACTGAGGTTAAATATGTAAATGGCTTTAAAAAAATCTAAGAAAATTGGTCTTTAGATTTTTTGTTTCTAATCTGAAGACGGCCGACCTCTATGCCCTTAGTTTTAAGGTCATTTCAAGGTCGAACTAAGAAAACACGGAGAAAAAAAATAAAAAATTGTATGAATTTTTTGGGGTCGCTGAGCCCGAATCCGTGCTCAGCGACCCCAAGAACCCTTGAAATCCTGGTTTCCCTGCGGTGTACCATTCGATGTCAAATGTTGACCAGTGTTACTGGAATAGGTACCAAAAAACCCTCAACTTCTCAGTTGGTAAGAGAGCAAGCTTACTTCTAAGAGTTGGGTCGCTAATAGGACGAAAGAATCTTCTTTGGCATGAAGAATGCTAACAGTTGTGGAAAATGTCGTTCTCCATGAGATTAGTATTTTAACAGGGTCTTATTTGGGATGTTTTACGAAGCTGCTGTGGTTATAGATATAACGTGTTTGTGCTGGTAAAGGCATTTAGGGAGTTTATTTTTAATACATGTACGTAAGTCACTCAATAAGTCCCCAGTCTGACATATAGATGGCACCACTGTTGACATATCCATATGATTTCTGGATAGTACTAACTAAACTAAACTAAAAGTTTAGTTCTTATGTTACAGTGGTTTTAGTGACACAACTTTTGTTATTTTTAAAGCAATGGATAAAAAATAATTTTGAGTTGTTTTACAAGGGAAAAATACCGTTGAAGCGAAACAGGGGCCTGATAAGTGTTATGCACCAGAGAAATTAACTATTATTGACTGGTATACTGAATTTAAATGCGGTCGTACATCATCGATGATGCTGAACGCTCTGGTCGCCCAAAATCCACTGTTTTTCCGGAAAAAAATAAAAAAGTCCACAAAAAAATTTTTGTCGATCGTAGGTAAATTGGGAAATTGGAGAAATAGCTGATACCCTAAAGATATCAGAAAGGTATCTACAATTTTATACGAAAATTTGGGCTTGCGTAAGTTGTTTTCGATATGGGCGCGTTTGTTCACACCGACCAAACAATACCAGCGCCGTTTTGAACTATTACAGCAAGATAAAAAGAATAACTTGCATCGGTACCCATACAAATGAAGGACAGCAAAATATAGATCCACTACTACATATCTGAATAAAAAGATCATCAAGTGGACTGCAGCTGGTGAAAGTCGTCAAAAAGCGACCAAAACTTAGTCAGCTGGCAAGGTTGTGACATCCGTATTTTGGGATACGCATGGTATGTTGTTCATCGATATTTTGAGATAGGTAAAACTATCAATAACGAATATTACATGGCATTATGGGATCGATTAAGTGTTGAAATTAAGAAACGGCCTGACATGCACCGTGTTACAAGTCTATGAAATCAATGGTCAAATTAAAGAAATTACGCTTTGAATTGCTTCCTCATGCATCGTATTTTCCAGTTCTGGCCCCCAGCGGATTATTGGCATTTTGGGTAAGACCTCAAAAAGATGCTACAGGAAAAGAAATTTGGCTCAAATTAAAAAGTTATTGCTGAAACTGAGACTTGTTTTGAAAGGACAAATCGTTTTACAAACAAGGTATCGAAAAGCGTGAAATGAGTATTGAAATCAATGTGTCACACTACAAGGAGAGTGTTGATGAATGAAGTCACCCTCAAAAAAAGTTTTTCTTGGGCTAGTCTGAGACTTATTGAGTAAAGTGTAATGTTTGTGGACTGTAAAATTGCTAGAATTATTGATAAAACACATTAATTTTAAAACTTTTTGCATACTACTTACATTCTTCTTCTTTTTGCATGTATATTCTCTATGTATCAGAAATTATACCAAGTTTGAAATATAGTTTTAAGTCTGGAACATGTCGTCTTCAACAAAACTTAACATTCTTGATTTCATTCAGGGAAGCGCCGTTCGCCTTGTACGTTAGTAGTTAGGCTTTAAGCCTTTGTGGACTGCCTCAAAGTAACAAAATGAATAGATAAGAACGTGTTTTCAGGAGCACACAAATCATTCCAAAAATTTTTAAAAAATCACCTTTAATTGCAAATATTGTTCCATAACCCCTTTTAAAAACAGGGATCGTTGTTTTACCCCTTTTTTATTAGCAATTAGGTTAACAAAACGTGACTATTGTAACAACAATGGAGCGTAATTATGTTAACTGTTTAATTGTCTCTTATTAACTGAACTGTTCGAAAGTCGATTTAACACTGCCGTTTTAAAGGTTCTTTTAGCCTTTTATGGTAACGTGAATTATCTGGAGGAATTCTTATAATAAGGATACAAAAAAATTTGGGAAAAATAGATGACCCTAGCGCCCACAGAATCTTTTAAAATTGCCGGGAATGGGGAAAACTAAAAAAATTTTATTGAAAGTGCAAAATTTTAAAATTTAAAAATTAGGTGGCTCCAATTATTATACTTTTTTAACATCAAGGAAGTTCCTAATTAAATTTGTATTTGGTGTTAATTTCAATTAGTCGCTAAATACCAAAATCTGTTACCTAAGTATTATAATAACATGATTTAAGAAAAACATGATATCAATTTTATTTAATTCAAAATTTTTTTTGTATTTTGCTTTTGGGCGCCCCTTGCCACCTGGCACCTAGAGGTGTCTCGCTCTACGCCAGGTGGCGCTAGAAAAAAGCCCAAAAAAGTTGATAATGCTAGGAAGAACTCGAAGGGACCAGGTTTTGGGAGGCAGGATTTTTGGGGAAAAATATAAATACGGTAGAAACAGAAGTAAAAAATAAAAAGTGTAACACAAAATTTATTTAACTTTAGTGTCTATTACGTTTATTATTTCAATTTATTGGCATATTAAATATACCAGTCATAGTTGGTAAACTTTTTTTCATAAAAAATGATTTTGGTTTATTTAAATGAAAAAAAGTTCGCCTGTCAGAATGTATTTACCCCGAGTCACAAAAATGCAAATCTCAAACGACTTTGAAATATAGGTGCTAGAAAAATATGTTCAATTTGAGTCAAATAAAAAAGTTGATTGTGTTTTATCTAAATAAAAAAAGGGAAATTTTTAACTTATAACAATTTCTCAAGAGGTCCTATAGTAAAAATATTATTATGTAGAATTTACATCATCGAATTTCTGGGACTTTTGACTTCACAGCACTAAAGAATTTTTTGCAGAATTATTATTTTTTTGTAGCCAAAGTGATATTCTTCCAAACAAAGTGTACAGAATATTTTTGTATGTAAAAATTTGGTTTTTTCAATTCATCTCCTCAAAGAACTCGAGGAACTAAGTTGCAATTTTATCAAACTTTATAGTTTTAGCCCGTCATTGTAAAGGATCCAATTTGAAAAACAATGTACAGCTTAAAACCTAATTAATGGTTTCTAAAATACCTTACGGTGTTGATTTCGATTCAGATAACAATTGACGAACACGCGCCGAAGAGATTGGCATTTCCCGTTTAGTCGTTAGATAGACCAGAGGCGACTTTTTTTAATGAATAAATTAAACAATCTGACGATTATTCGTTGGGTAACCATTTGAGTTTGATATCGTGTATGTCAAGGGACAGCCCGTCAGGTGTATGTATAATTCGTGTCGGAACAAAAAGCATCGGGGTTAGCTATTTATTAAATATGCTAGATTTAAAATTTCGTTAACGGGGCTGTGTAATTTTTTGATGTCATTCTCAACAGTTACGCCCGGAAGATTAAATACATTTTTGTCTGTTCATTGGGCTATGACGAGAACTAAAAATATTTTTCGCGACAGCAAAAAAAATTCAGTGTTTAATGCATTAAATAAGACAAGAATTTTGGCACCCAAATTCAAATTGGGTTCGGGCTTACAGACCGGCTTAAATATGAATATTAGTGTAAGGGCGGTTCAAAGCAGATGATGGAGTAAGTGCTGGTGTATTTGGGGCAAGGCCCAGAGGAACTTATATTTTTCTACTGGGTAAGCAGGCGACAGAAAATCTATCCCATCCAAGCATGTGTTTTTTTTTTTCATTTTGTTCTGGGAGCCGTATTAATTTACTACCGGAGGCAGCGCAGCCTTCTGGGCTTTTTGTGCCTTATCTCCCATTTTCGTTTATACCAATCCTCCCACTAGTATTGTTTCTTCTACAAGTCTGTATAACTGCCATTTTCTTTGGAAATAATGCCTGTCTTTTGTGATTCAACGCTTCACATTCGCATAAGATGTGGTAGGTTGTTTCTTTGCCCTCGCGCACATTCTGCAACTTTGTATAAGCCATCTTTTTAGGTGTCCTCTAGGTTATCGTGCCCTGTTAGCAACCATAACTGTTAAGCGAAGTCTTTTCCTACTTTGTCTAAGTAGTTCTTCCTTCGTTTTTTTGGATAAGCCTTTAATAAACCCCTTTTCCATGTCTTACTCTGCTAATGCTCCCCCAGTATTCCTCGTGTTTGTTTCGCATCCATTCCGGTTTGCCCTCGTGGTGGGTTTTGGTCACTCCAAGGGCAGGTTCTGTCAAAAGTATGGTGTGGATAACCCCCCTTGTCTCGCAAGCTCATCCGTTTTTTTTGTTGCCTTGTATTCCCGAAAGTCCTGTTGACTACAGAGAGTTACCCCGTTACGTTCTCCCAGGACACCCAAATTCTTTTGGCACTCAAATGTCAGCTTGGACATAATCTTGGGGTTTGCTAGTGTCCCTAGTGACGCCTCGGTGTCTATTATTAGAGATTCGCTTGTTTTTATAAGGCTTCCTGTTATTTTCTTTTGCACAGTGCGAAAGGGGGCATATATTTCTTTTTGAAATAAAGAACTGCGTGATCCTAGTGAAATGGAGAATTGTAAGTTTCTCATTTTACTCTACACGTCCGCGCCGTTTCCTGCTCGGTTTAGATTCATTTGTTTTCAGATAATGTCTCCAACCGTGCTGGGTAGATCGGGCTACTCACTTTGATATGGAATTTTCACCTCAAAGTTTTAGTTAAATGGGTATTGGGGAAACATCTGGTTTTTTTTCACGTTCAGGATGTTTTTTCACCAACCTGTTTTTATGTCTTTATATATCCCAAACTAGCGTAGACACCAGTTTGTTTTTGTTGCATTTTGGGGCCCATTCTTGGCTTTCCCATCACTATGGGGTTTAAAGGGTGGAAAGTCCAAGAGATACTCCATGGCTGCTGTTGGAGTTGTTTTTGCTTTTGTTATAGCAAACAAGCAAGTCTCTGTACCTTGCCCAGTTCTGTAACAGCAGTTCTTTGTCGCGTCTTTGTCCACCATAGTAATGCGTGTGTTATCATGATGTAAAACCAATAAGCCATTTGTTTAAAGCCCCATGTTTTTCCCATGAGCTTAACATAAGAGTCATCTCCGCTTTCTTTCTTATTTATAGCATGTTTCAAGAGAATATGAAAACTGGGCATCACAACCAAAACATGCGCATCTTCTCAGGAAGTTGATTGTTCTAAAAGCTTGTAGTGCTTGAACGACAGGAACTTGCCGCTAGAAATAACAGAACAGAGCAGAACTTCTCCGGGATTCTGGGCACACGGTAACAGAGGGAATGAGAAAGTAGATGAACTTACTAGCAAGAACCTGTTTCAAAATTTTAATGGCCCAGAGCTATCCGGACTATTAAAAGACAATAATAGATAGAACAAGAACAACATGTGGATCGTTGAAGCGTCACCTGTACAAAGACATGTGAAGGCAACGCTGGGTCGTTGGCAGGCGCCACCTGTACAAGACATGCGAAGGCAACGTTAGGCGACCCTTCTAAGAAAGTAACAGCTGCGGTTCTTCCTCAGGCGCACCTAGTTAAGACAAGTATAGTAAGACTTTGGGTAGGCTACTGTCATTTAAGAAAACAGCCTCACACATAATATACAACTGCACTGCACTGACAAAAGACATATAGTCCCGACCAACCCCACTTAAACCAAACAACCAACCAGAGTACTATCTTTAGCCACACTATAAATGATTAACTTTAACGCGTTAAGGCAATATAGGTGGAATAATTTACCTTATATGAGATTTGACAAAGAAATCAAGAAAACTGTTTTACTTATGTTAAGAAAATAAAGAAGATCTACTGTAAATCTTTTAAAGGGGAAATCCGTGTTACTTCTTATAAATTTAAAATTGTTTCTTCAAGTATTTAAAGTTTAGAGTTAACTTATGGGTTTAAAAAATTTAACATAACTGCTTACGTAGTAACACCTTAAACACATATTTTTGTGTTACACAATTTCTAAAATGTAAGTTTTTTAGTAATGTATTTTCTTTTACGGGTCAACTTTTATTCAAAACGATTTTGAACTGATAATATCAAATTCCCTTCTTTAGCTCTTATGTTATATGATATATCATCCTCCGAGGGGAGAAGCTCGTTTTGGCTTTATACCACAGAATCACATTTAAAATTATTTATCACTGAACAATTCGTGCGATGTTTTTAATGGACTTTTGTAGTTTTTTACTATGGGGCCTGAGATCGCTTTATTTTATTGCCCTTTTTATGGGCCTACGAGTAGTACGCGGTTTATTTCTTCAAAGGATTGTGTTAATGATATTTTAAAGTTATTAATGAATTTGGTCATTTTGTTAATTGGATCTAGAGAAAGTTAATGTTTTATAGCGGCGGGGCCAAAACTTTTGTTTAAAAAGTACTGTAAAAGACTTTGAAACAGGCAGGTATCGATACTCCCAAAGGGTCATAACATTTTAACAGGTCTGGTCACCCTTTTTTTCTCTTGAAATCGGGATTTTATTGCAATCGGCCGTAAATCGTGTTGACGCACTTTGGTTGACAGATTATGAAAAAAAAATCTGGAACTCTGGAGTTTGTTATATAGTTCAGTAAATGAAGTCCGAAAAAACCCCCAAAACCCCGAAAAACCAGGTTGGGCCGCCTTATTTTTTTAATTGAGATATTAATGTACAATAATCTCTGAAATATCATAGATAAAAATGTCTGCAAGGACCTGAAAAAGGGTCCTTAAGAGACCGGAATTCGTTTTTTAAACTTTTTTTGGCCGATATCTCCCGAAATATGACACTTATGAATTTTGAAAAAAATAAAGAGCAGTTTATTAACTGCAAAAATGATTCCTATCACTTTTGTCAAAAATTTGATAGTTTTTGCGATAATCGGCCATAAACGCGATGCGTTTTTTTTGCTCCTGCTCCGCATCTCGAAAGGTGCTCTAAGCTACTTACACTTCCAAGCGGACGGACACATTTTTAAATAACTCACGTAAAAATGCATATTTTTGCATGATTCAAAGTTCAAATGAAAGAACGAACATGTAGCTATCGTATCTTGTTACTGTTTCCTTTTTTCTGTTCCTCTAGAATATTAAAAACTTGAGCCAAAGTTAGTTTTTGCTCAATATTATGACCCTCCTATAAATCTGTTGATATTTTTTTTATAAAGAGTAATTTCAGCAAATCCTTTTGGATATTGGGCTTTGAAAGGTGTTGAATACATTCCATAAGATTCAATAAATACTTTTTGTGTATTTTTATAAACAACGTATTTTTCTTAGGGCGGTTTTTTGGAATTCCGGAGTTTTCAAACATGCTCGGGTCTATCGGGAATTAATAAATATTCAAGGACCATATCGGCTTTCAATGCACATAAGTCGAAAGCTTAGATTGTTCTTTCCTGGGGTACTCTTCTTTTTTTCTAAGTTTTTTTAGTTTCCGAAAAATCGAAAATTCTTACCCCAATAAAAAATCGACATTTACACAACAACGACAAATACTTTAATAAGGGCACCGACAAAAAAATCCGAAAAACCAAAAAAACCGCCCTAAGAAAAACACATTGTTTATAAAAATACACAAAAATTATTTATTGAATCTTTTAGAATGTATTCAACACCTTTTAAAGCCCCATTATCCAAAAGGATTCGGTGAAATTACTTTATAAAAAAAATATGAACAGATTGATAGGAGTGTAAAATATCGAGCAAAAACTTACTTTGGCTCGAGTTTTTAATATTCTAGAGTCTAGAGAAACAGAAAAAAGGAAAGAGTAACAAGATATGATAGCTACACGTTCGTTCTCTTATTTAAACTTTGAATCATGCAAAAATATGCATTTTTACTTGAGTTATTTTAAAATTTGTCCGTCCGCTTGAAAGGTGGCTTAGAGCACCTTCGAGATGCGAGGTAGGTGCAAAAAATACGCGGCGCATTTATGGCCGATTATTGCAAAAACTATCAAATTTTTTGACAAAAGCGATGGGAATCATTTTGGCAGCTAATAAACTCTTTATTTTTGTCTAAACACGAATTGCATAAGTCTCATATTTCGGGAGATATCGGCCAAAATATTAAAAAAACCGGATTTCCGGGCTCTTGAGGGCCATTTTCAGGCCCTTGCCGACATTTTTTTATCTATGATATTTTCAGAGGTTATTGTATACATTAATACCTGCAAATTAAAAAAAAAATGTGAGGGTCCAACCTGATCTTCAGGTTTACACCTTCGTTTATTGTACTATATAAGAGCATACAAAAAAAATGTGCTTGACTTAATACGATCCCTAAATTATTAAGTTGAAATATTAGTTTGCTTTTTAGTTTTTGGAAAAAACTCGTTGTTAAAACATTAATAAAAAGTTGATAATAATGTTCCAGAAAGAGATTTGTCCTTGATCATAGACAAGCTTTCGTGACACAAAAGAAAGTAATTTACCTTTGTTAGGGTAGAATTGTAAGAAAATTGATCTACATTTGGCAATTTCTCAGAAAACATTTTTTACGTCTTGATTTACTATGCATTAAACGTCTACGAATTTAGTCTTAAAATAGTCACCACGCAAACTGTAAATGTAAAAACAAGAGTATTCATCATGGTTAAAATAAAATATATTTTTTAAAATTTAACGGTTTAAAGTAAACAAATCACATTTTCTTGTTTACTTACTTGTAAAAAACACATATTTTAAATAAACCTAAACGTCTATTTAGTTTTTTGGTGGGCCTGTCCTCCAAATTGACCGTCTCTATCTACGTAAGATTGCAATCAAAAACTAAATTTTCCTTACTTATCAGATTGAATTTTCCAAGTTTTATTTTTCTCGAATTTTACTGCAATGAATTTTCTAGGTATCAAATTTTATCAATTTTACGGTTTCATAAAACTCGTTTGATAAAAACATGAATAATGTAAGTTTAAATAAATGTACTGTATAGAGACAAAATATGGCAAAAGCAAATGATATATTGTAAAGAAGTAAAACGTGCGTAAATCATATACGGCCTATTTGTTTAAATTACATATGTTGTTAGAAAACTTGTTATTTATCTGATCCGAGCAGATATCAAATTTCTTGATTCAGGTATCTCAAACCTTCACTATTTCAGGACCGGACTTCCCGAACTTGTCTGAGATAAGTAAAACTAAAAGAATATTCCCTCTATAAATTGTTACCAAATTTGGATTTCTTAAAATAATATCATTATTCCCAATAAAAGTAGCTTTTTTTAAATTCCAAACTTAATTTTGGATCAAAAAGTATTAGTTATTCATTATATCGACCAGAGAGGTTGGCCAGCAAGGAATGTGGCGGAAGAGCTTAACATCCCAAAGAGTACTATTCATTTTGTTAAAAAAAAATGGCAGGAAACACACTCTTTGAGAGAAGATCTGGAAGTGGTCGCCCCAAACTATCGAATCAAGAACAAAACAATAATTTAGTTAATGTTTTGAGAAACCAACTATTTAGATCTGTAGTTACAGCAAAAACGGAAAGCAATTTCCCAGCATCTGTTAGAACGGCACGGCAAAGAATAAGGCAAATATCCGAATTGCGCTTCCACCCGGCAGCCTTAAAACCGTTTTTAATAAATGCAAATAAAGAACAACGCATTGAATTTACTCTACAATTTTATTTGGAACCTCCGATTTTTTGGGAAAATATAATATTCAACGATGAAAAAGTGTTTTAGTCGTGCTAAAATGGGATACTTGCCACCCTCCTCCTCCAGCTGGTGGAGAAAGTCTTCATTCGCAGAGGTGAAACTCTGGACGTCGGGGAGGTATACCGACTTTGTGGTAGCCATGTCGGGAATTCATGGATTTCCGGAAATCCTGGCCTGAATGCCACTCTGTGACGAGACTCCTTTGACGGCCTCTTCGACTTCAGCGGCCTCCCACACCTCCGCCGTCTCGAGACTTTACCGCCCTGCGGTTGTCTTTTTAGCCCTGTTGGTATTTTTTCTCTCTTGTTTTAACTTCTGAAATTTCCAGAGGTTAGCCAACCGGCAAACTCCCCTGCTAGCTGCCGCTGTCAACACCATGGACGACGCCACAACTTCACACACCTGCCCCATCTGCAGCAGATCCTTTGGTTCCAGGATGGGCCTTATCGTTCACTCCAGGTCCCACAACCGACCATCACAATCCAGCATCGGTCCAGATGGAGGATCATTTATATGCCCCGACTGCAACAAGGAATATCCAGACCCCAATAACCTGGCTCAGCACCGACGTCTCCACTGCCACCCCGGGCCAAACATCTGTCCTGAATGCTCCCAGAGCTTCAAAACCAACGCTGGACTCGCCCAGCACCGTCGGAAAACCCACCAGGCCGCCTACCACCAATCCTTGGAGTCCGCAGACAACAGGAGGAGGGAACCCTTCTCGGCTCTGGAGCGACTGGAAATTGTGCAAGCGGAGCTCGCCTACAACGGAGCCAAACTGAACCTCTTTTTGGCTGAGAAGTTTAACTGTTCTGTCGACAAGATCCGAACCTACGAAAATGCGTGCCTATGTAGCCCTCAGAGCAACCGTAGAAGCTGAACAGAAGGAAGCCTTTGACGCCCAGTCCAACTCCCTGCCAGATGACCACGCCATCACTGATGAGAAACCCGCCACCGCCGGTCTTTATGCACCATTTTCCATGGAGGCAATTCGAAAGCAATATGCGATCCACGAGCTTCCAATGCTGCTGGACCTGACGGAATGACGACTAGTGACCTGAAGCAAGTACCGACCCGTAGTGTGGCTATTCTTTTCAACGCCATGCTGCTGACCGGGATAACACCACAACGACTAAAGTCCTGCCGCACCACCTAATTCCAAAAGGTGGCGAGGACCCAGCACTTGTAACATCGCTTAGGCCTATCACAGTCGCCAATATCAGGTGCGAACTCTCCATCGTCTCTTGTCTGGCCGTTCTCGGCTTGCCCCAAACTCCGCCCAACGTGGCTTCATCAACCTGGATGGAACTCTGGCTAACACAATGATTCTCCAAACTGCGATCAGGTCTTGCCGTGACTCTTCCAGGCCCTATTCTATTGCTTCTTTGACTTAAAAAAGGCTTTTGACACCGTCCCTCACACCTCAATCAAAGGGCCCTGGAGCGATTCTCCCTGGACAAACGCCTTGTAAAATTTATAATGAATGGACTCACTGGTTGCCAAACAACTATTAGCGCCGGTAGCTCCCAGGTTCCAGGGATAGCCATTAATCGAGGAGTCAAACAGGGTGATCCCCTTTCCCCTCTCTTATTCAACTTGGTATTAGACGAGTTGCTTTGTAGGCTCGAACCTCTCCCAACAGGTCTCGAAGTAAATGGAGCTACTATCAACAGCCTTGCTTATGCGGACGACCTGTCCTTCTCGCTCCTTCCTCGCGAGATTTGCAGATTCTGGTCCGCCACACATCAAAATTCTTCGAGGCCCGACACATGGAGCTCAATCCACGTAAATGCTCCTGCCTTATCATCAAGCTCTTGCCTAAACCGAAGAAACTTTATCTTTCCCTGAACGCAAGAGTCTTTATTGAGCTACTGCACTGCCTCTCGTCGATGCCGACTCCTCTTTTAAATACTTAGGTCACAAGTACGGTTTCATGGGACTGACCTCCTTCCACCGAGGCCCTGCAATCTGCCCTAACAACCTGCTAAGGCCCCCTGAAGCCTCATCAAAAACTGGACTTTGAAGGACTACATCCTCCCAAAATTTTTATACGCTTATCAAAATCCTAGAGTCACTGCCAAGCTTCTTGAGACCGCCGACGGGCTTATCCGGCGATCAATCAAAACCTTCCTACATCTGCCAACCAGACCCCCAATTCGCTGTTTATGCTCAGCTTAAGTCTGGCGGTTTGGGGATTTTTGCGTGCCAGGATCCCTGACATCATCTTGGGAAGACTGGACCGGCTCCGTCGTACTGCTGATGAGAAGCTGCAGCCATTCAACTCTGAATATTCTTTACAACTTCAGACGCGCCTCGCCGGCCTCACCGCCCTTTTGGGAGGAAATGGCAGGCCTCATTTTGGCGCTTGAAGCTCAACAGCTCCGTCAGCGGCGCCGGATTGGCAGATCACTGGCCACGCCGGAACCCACCGGATGGATCAGAGACCCGCCCCCGTCATGGAATGGCAAGGATACGTCCAGGCGATAGCTTCGAACTAACACTCTCCCGACCATGGAGGCTTCATAAGTTCGCTTGCCTCAAGAAGCCAGAAGTTGCCGAGCCGGATGTAACGAGAGACCCTCCCATATCTTACAACGATGCCCAGTCACCCACTTTGGAGAATCCGGAGACATGATCATGCAGTCAATGTCTTCCGCATGCCGGAACAAAGGGTTAGACGTCCAAGTCGAACCCTCCGTGCGTGATACCAATGGTCGCCTCCACAAGCCGGACCTCATCATTGAGGGAACGGCCACACCAACATTGTGGACCTCTGTGTGTGCGGGCCCCACGACCTCTGCAGGACCATGCCGACAACAAGGTCGCCACCTACTCTTCCCCGGATCCTCTCACAATCCGGACCCGTATCCCGACGAGCCCACCATTGTCCGGCCTTGCCATTGGGGCCCGAGGTCCCGGGCCCATCCAACACCAGCTCCTCGCCCGCCTCGACCTGCCACGGGGACTAGTCTCATGTCTGGTTACGGAGTTCTCAGGGTGGAGTCATTCACCGCTCCTTCAGATCAACGTCTACCGCCGGAACCATTGAGAGCCCTCCATCAGCTCGACGCCTTTGTTCGCCCGTCCATATGTGTTATTGACTTTTTTTTTTTATATATGTTTTTTTTGTATTTCTGATAGCATGGGGACTTAAACCCAAAAGTTTATTCAGTGTATGTTTTTTTATTTACTGTAATTTACAACTTTATTGTAAGCGTCCAATTTACTGTTTTATATTTTGACATTTATTTTTTCTGTAAACTTTTTTTTGTAAACTTTGTAAATTTTTATATGAATAAATGTGTTAATATACAGGCCTCAAGGAACACGATTTAATGAAAAATATACCCAAAAGGACAAAAGTAGTGGTCGATTTCGGTAAATGTTTGGGGGTGGCTGAGTGCACAAGGACTTGGTGTATGTATTCTATCGAAGAAAGGTTCAATGCGGAGGTTATATAGATCTACTACAGAATATCATGCTTTCTTTCTGTACTGGGTCGATTTCCGGACAAAATTTTATTTTCAGCAAGATAAGTGTCCCGTTCATACGGCCCGGCAAGTCGATGAATGGGTGGAAGAGCAGCGTATCAGGGTTTTACCGTGGCCCGCACATAGTCCGGATTTAAATGTAATGGAAAATGTTTGGGGCTTACTAGTTAAAAAAAAATAAGGGAAATGTGTTTAGGCCGCAATTTAAGGATAACATTTTGGAGGCGTGGAATGAGTTACGAGGAAATCCAATCCGGACTACTCCCGGACTTTGGTCCATTCGATACCTGGAAGGCTAAAGTCTGTCTCTGAAGGATATTTAAGTTTGTTTAAATTTATTAAATTGTTAATTAATTTGTTAGTTTTTATAAAATATAAATATTTTCTTTTACCTTTTGCTTTATTTCTAGTAATTAAAAGTAAAACAAGGTAAAAAAGAGCGATTTACAAAAATTGGCAGGAAAGTCAAAATTTGCCCAAGATTTAATGGCCGTCACTGTACAATGTAAATGTGGGGTGTCGTATTCGAAACGTTGTGTAATTAACTAAAATAATGACAATAAAGTTAGAAATTCTTTTAATGTCACTAAAGTTTTATATACACCTCACTTTCCGCAGAGACGTGAATACGCATAGGTAATCTTCAAACAAATTACATAAAATCAAGTCTCAAATAAATAAAATCTAACTACAGAAATGCAATAAATTTTACTGTCACACCGTCCATCTATCTTTCCATATAGTTTAACCGTAATTATAATTCTATGCAAATTGGATTGAAACCCAGAAAGTCGTCCTCGTCCGGTTGTTACAAGAAGTTGATGACCATTGTTGTTTAGAATCACCACAGTTTAATTTATTTTCATCGTTGTTATTAGTAATTAGGATTTTATGCTGTTCTATACACAGGGTATTTCAAATTTGACCACAGGTGGGCATATTTTACTCTAAACATATTTCATTTATACAAAACCGAAAGAAAACTATATATATATATATATATATATATATATATATATATATATATATATATATATATATATATATATATATATATATATATATAATTATTATATATATTTTTATAATGCCCTAAATTTAATTGCAGTTATAAGATAAAAAAAGGGCAAACAAAACCACAGTAGCGAAACGGAGTTTAATAAATAGACAAATAAACGAAACAATTTTTTTAAACGTTTTAGAAAATATTATTTTTCTTTCTTTTTTTGGAGTACAAAAGTGCCATTTTTTTCAGAAAATTATTTTACTGTTTAAATAGTAAGTGAGAAAAGTTTATTCTTCCAAAATGTTTTTGGGAACATCTTCTCCACTATCAAAGCGATTTTTTCAAAACGTTTACTTCCCAAAAGGTGGTTTTCCTTAAACATAGCGAAGAAAATTATTAATTTTTAATATTTTTACCTTTTTTTTTTTATTTTCAGTGTTGCGTTTAATTTCTTGTAAAATCTTTGTTGGATTGGTAATAAATAGGCATAGCAACTAATTTCATTAGTTTTCCTATTTTCTTTATAATAATTCTTTGGGCGTGATTTTTTGAACGATTCATAGGCAACTAAGTTTTTCTTTTTGTCTTTTAAAAGTATTAATGCTTGGTTCCTTATTTCGGATATCTAGAAAAATATATCTGTGAACCATTTACTATTTCACCCGATCTTAATATAACTTTAAAAAATAGTACATTAAAAAAATAATTAAATTCCACTTTACTTAAATTTAAATTAAAGAACACGAACACCTCGTACTTTTAATTTTTTTATTATTGACAGTAGATATGCTATGTATGTACGACCATCATAAGGGTAGTTTTTCCCATGTATTTCTTATGGGAGAAATTTCAGCCCCTAAAACACAATTTTATATCCATCTTCAACCCTTATCCAAAATAGAGGATGATTTTAAATAGGGGTAGTTTAGGAATCTTAGGCTAAAGGTATTACGTCACATGCGGGGGCTCCCCACGCTTAGGCCGGGGGCGAGGGCTCAGGGCACTACACTTAGCCGGGGGCGTAGGCTCAGG
>JAHBCN010016916.1:0-18877 GCA_019359885.1 Listronotus oregonensis | reverse complement strand
AAAAAGAACCTCTTGTTTTTTTTTCGTTAAAAAAACGGTTTTGGTTAAAAAAATAAAAGGGGTTTACATACTGTTACCTTACATTGTAAACAGTATGTAAACCTTTTTATTTTTTCAATCAATTAATTAACTCTTTTTAGGCCTAATTTTTTCTAAAATCGGCAAAAGAAACGGAGAAATCTTGGTTTGTTTAAAAACAATTGAACTTCCCCACCGCTTTATTTTAAAATTTAGAACAAAACGTTTTAGAAAAAAAAATATGGGGAAATGGTCATAAATGTAAATATGAAAAATGATATAATCGATATATTTCATTAGAAAAAATTTCAAAAACCCATTTTTCACTTGGTTTGATTGTTACCCCTCAGGGACGTTTGACAAACTCGAAAATAATTTCCAGCAATTTTGGCGACTTTATTATGATTTTTTTTTCAAATCTTAACGAAATATCTTATAAGATATGGCGCTCGCTACCTTTAACTGATAAACCCTTAATGAATTATTTAATTAATTTTATGCTTCGTTTCGTATATCACCATTGTAACGACCCAAAAACCAACCAAATAAAATCATATTGAAAATTATTAAAATCTTGTTACTAACTTCTACGTAGGACAATTTAAAACAAATCAAAAGCCCAGTTTTGGCGATGTGATTGGTTTTGGTTAAAGGGCTTTTTTTTCCCCCAATTATTTTCGACGTAATAAATTTCTAAAAGTAGGAAAGGAAACTTGTCCGTTTAACGAAATCGAACGTGGGATAATTTAGATAAATTCAAAACCCTTTCGTCTGGTCGGTCATGGTTAGTTCTGTTACTTAGAGCGGTTTTTTTTCAAATTATATTTCAGACCTGATAAATCACTAAAAGTAGGAACAGTAAACTTTTCCGTTTAGGTGGAGAAAAAACATTTATTGTTAGATTATTTAAATATTACTTTTATCCAAAAATATTATATATTCCCATCTTTTTGAGCAAAAATTTTTAATATTTAGTTAAAAAAGTTTTAACTCTAACTCATTTTTATCATATTTTATATAATATTTATTAATTTTTTTAATAAAATTTGTAGAATTCACCTTAACGAAAGACCGGGAAAAACCCCAACGTCAAATTTTTGGGGTGGGGGATTTTAAAAATTTTTTAAAAACTAAAAATTTAAATTTTTTGGAGAAATAAAAATTTTTTGGGAAAATTTTTGAGGTGTACAAAGGGAGGTACAAAACAAAAATAAAACATTACTTTATATTTTCATTTGGTAATTATAATTTGTATCTAAAAATAAATTAAAATATTTTTAATTAAACCATGTCCCAATGTTTTAATTTAAGACCGTCTGATTAATATATTTGATTTTTTAATTTTTTATATCTTTCGCCAATCAATAACACTAAAATCTTAAACTTCCATTGTTTTTATTTGTTAATTGATACAAACGTTTGGTGGGGATGTTCCTTAATGTTTTGGTGAAACCAAAACAATGCTTAAAAGTTTCGACTATACTATCCGTTGCACCAAAAAAACATTGTTTTTCATTCAGCAACGGCTGAAGATATTCGGAATATCAAAAAAGTAGGTTTTCTAAATACATTTTAAATGAAACTTGTTTGGGTTTCAAAAATAGAATTTGGGGAAAGAAGAATTTTGTTTTGAAATTTTATTTAAAACAACCAGCAGAGCGCTTTGGGGATAACCATCACCGGGGCTATCTACAAAATAAATACACTTTAAACCAAATTAAGAACTGTTTAAATATTTTAAGAAAGGAAATTGTCAAAAAATTAATTTAATGAATTTTTTTAATCCTTTTAAAATTTATTTTTAAGTGAAATAAACTCACAACCTTTTTGACAGACTCCTGGGAACTTTGCAAAGAAGTTGGGTGTTTTTTTTCCCACGTTTTCTCACGTTTTTTCAATTTTTTCACATTTTTCATAATTTATTATTATTTATGTTTTACCATCTATTATTGATCTATAAAAATTTAGAAACGGAATATGTTAATAGCAAAAATACCTCTATAACCAGGGGTTTATGCCTTATTTATAATGCCCGCTTATAATGCCCTAATGCGCAAAAAATTTTATTCCCATCCAATTTTATTTCTCTCCAATAAAGATCAATTTTATACAAAAAAATTTTTTTTTTAAACAGTACTAAAAATTAAACTTTTTTTCCCAAAAAAAAAATTTAAACAATTTTGAAATGCCCCGGAAAATGAAATGATCCCACTATAGAATGGTCGGGGTTTTTGTGATGGTAGAGCGGTTAGCACTAACGCTTTTTTTGTATAGAAGAACAGTCCATTAAAGAATTTTCAATATTGATACGGAATTAACCTCAATTAACTGAATTGGAAAATTCATTTTTGGTTTTACTTTGTTTTGGTTTTAAATACTTTCTTCTATATATCCTTCAGCTACTGAAGAGTTTTTTTCCATTTCCCAGTTTTTTTTTAGCGTTTCAAACGAAGAACCTGCCCCAACAAGTAAAGTTGACGATGGGGGGACGCAAACAGTGGCCGGTAAGCTTTGCATTTTTCCAGTTTTAAAATTTTGGATCAATGGGACGCTTCCTTATGGTATTTTTTCCAATGGGTTGTATTTGTACATCGACCTTTCATAGGTAAGAAAGAATCTTCGCCCTTTATTCCACCCGGTCTTAATGTTTGTACTTTTTTTATTAAATTTAAAGCGCCTTAAACCCTTCTTCAAGATATAAAATTTTTTGGAAGTTAAGTTTTAAGTTTCTGGACCTTTATAACCAAGACTTTTCCTTCTATCTTAAAGTCTTTAATGGTCATTTTGACCAACTCATCTCGTCTTAAACCTAAAAAACCCATTAAATATGACTTTGTGACAAGTAGATATCATCAGGGTTTTTAATAAATTTTAATATTTTGTTCTCCTTCCAAATCTTTAGACTCTTCGGGATGTATCCTTTTGACTTAACTTTTTAAAAAATATGAGACGAGGGTTAATAAAAATGCTATATTTTACAGACCATCAACGTAGACCTTAGGGTGGAAATTATTTTGGCCAAGAGTTCTCGACTGTATTTTTCCGACTAAAAAAAGTTTGTTAAACATATGTATTAAAATAAAATCAATAACTTACCAGTTCCTGAAATATGCCATTAAACGTTTTCGGTTATTTGAAGAATGTTCCCATCTTTCCAAATACCAAATATGCCATACCCCCCGGATCATACTGTTGTTTATTTAACTGGCAAAAATTTTCGGTCGCTTTTATGGCCTTTTCTTTATATTTTGTGGAATTTCTTCCATTTTGAGAAAAATCATTAAATAAAAATGCCAACTGACTAACCTGACAGAAAAATAAAGTCAAACTTAACACCATAATTTTTCTTACGTATACAGGTACAGGTGCAACCTTATTTTTTATATTGCAAATAAAAATAAAAATATAAAAACCTTTTTGGGTAAAAAAAAGATTGTATATGAACAGGGTTTACTGGACTATAATGCCCATCAGGTTAACCGCCCCGGGAAGGGTCCTCGCTTTTTTGACCTTCAGGGCATTATAGTCCCAGAACGCCCTTGATACATAAAATAGCTATTACGGTCCTATTTTTTAAAGTGGGAAATTTTTTAATTATTTTAAAAATTTAAAAAAAAATAATTAAAAAAAAAAAAATATTTTAATATGATTTCTCAAAACAGCCCGGGGAAAATTAAAATTCTAAGTTCCTTTAACAACAACTACACTCCAACCAACCTCGGAGAAAATCCTTTTCGCGCCTTTTAAAAAGGTTATCTATCCTTTTTTATACGTCAGAAACTGGTTTCTTAATCTTCCCAAACAATGTTTCGCTTTCCAAAAAATGGTATATGGTCTTTTTTAAAAAATTCCCCTTTTTAATAAGGGAAAAAAATAAATTACTCACTGGTTTTAACTTTAATTTTATTTTATGAATAAGGATAGTTTATAAGGTCCCAATTTTTTATTCAAATTGTTACGACCCAGCTTGACGACGAGTAAGTTTTAAACTTTTGCTTGCTAACCATCCTTCCATAACGTTTACTTAAAATTACTACTTCATCTAGATTTAATATATGTAATGTTTCAATTTTACTTAAAAAAATTTAAAGATTAGAGAATTCATTAAATAATTTTTTTGACAATTTCTTGTTTTTAAATTATTTAAGCAGTTCTTCAATTTTTCTTTTAAAGTTCAGTATTTTTTTTGTAGATACACCAATGATGGTTATAGCGAAAGCCGCCGTTTGTTTTGTATAAAAATTTCCCCGTACAAAAATCTCTTCCTTTCCAAACACATTTTGGTTGTTTAAAATTATTAAATTCCCTTTAAATTTTTTTTTTTCCACTGGGTTTTTTATAACAATTTTTTCCTGGGCCATTCTATACGGTGTTGTTTTGACCAAGCGTGTTCAGCAATTGACTTCGACGTTGTATGTCATTCCATAGTTTTTGTGTGCTTTGATTCTAATTTCAAGTGGTTTCTTTTCATTTCCCCAATGTATACCTCATTATTTGGAAACATTGTTGTCCAGTCTTTCTTAGTAAAAATACTTTTAGAGTGATTTGGGGATATAAAAAGCCGTTTTAATATTTCACTACACAAAGAAACCCACCCGAAAAGAAAACTTAAAAAAATTAATAATTGAAAACAAAAAAATGTATTTAGCAAGTTTTAGTAAAGAATTCCAAATATCTGGCAGCCGTTGCCAGTGGAAAAGCAAACCAAGACCAAGACCGGGCATTTGGTCTTGGTCTTGGTTTGCAAGTCTGGTCTTGGTCTTGGTCTTGCAAGCCCAAAGAAGGTCTTGATCTTGGTCTTACCCCAAACCCGGTCTTGGTCTTGTTCTTGCTGCAAGAGTTTTGGGCTGGTCTTGCTTTTTTGGTAGTAATAATTTAAACTAACAATCTTAAATAAAAATATATATTTTTTTAATACTTACAAATAAATAAAGATGGAGACTATTTTTTTTTGCTTTAAAATTTTAAAATATCCCAAATTTTAATCCTAATGTAAATTTAAATTATTTAATTAAAAGGATTTTTTTAAATGTAGGGTTTATTTTATTTATACCCTTTTCATTTTTAGTGATAGGAAATATTTAAATTTTTTTGAAGAAGCATATAAGATTAACAATACTGAGTACTCTGAGGGCAAAAAAAAAACTTTAATTTCAACCGATGTGAAATTTCCATGAAAAGATTGATATGTAAACATTGGTTTCTAATTGAAAAAAAGGTATTTAGGAAGCTTTTCAGTTCAAATAAACTTTTATGTTCAAATTAGTCAAACATTTGCCGTACAAAGTTTGTACAAATACTTTATAAACATTCTGCATATACCAGGTGGCTCGATAGTGCGACAAAGATCGATATATCCGAAACCGTTCATAATGGTAACTGAATATACAAAAATTATAGAAAAAAAGGGCGTAAAATGTAAAATTATTTTCTATTTCAGAATTTTCCAAAAATCCACTACCACTCAAGAAAACTTCTTATTTTTAGCTTTTAACCTTAAAAAGAAAAAAATTATAGCAAAAATTCATTTAAAAAATCGCTTCCTGTATATTATGGAAATTCTTAAACTGTCATATAGGTACAATGTCGACGTAGATGGTTTTTTATATATCATTTTCGGTTTTGACAAAAATGACGTCATCATTATACTTTTGGCATTGTTTTGACTTTTCCGTCTAAACCGGAAGTGAAATTTAAAATTGTAAAAAATTTAAAAAGTATTCCTACATAAAATGACAAATATATTTTTTATTAAAAGGAGCAATCTAATGATGCCACTTCTTACAGTGTGGCACAAAAAATGTTTTCCTGGATTTTGGAAATTTTTGATCCAGTAAGTGGCATCCTAGATACCTAATTAAAAAAACATTAGAATAGGTAAGTAATTTTCAGCTTTAGTTTTTTTCTTTGTCGTAAACGGTTTTGGAGATATCGAGCTTTGTCGGACCATTGAGTCACAATCTTATTATTTTTGAAACATGTTACTGAATCTATAGTTATCGTTTTTAAATAATTTTATTAAAAACGAAGTGATCTATTTAATTATTATTTTATTAAAAACCCTGTTACTCATAAAATAATCGCCTTTTTAGGCAGTTCTCGACACATTTTTTGCCATGTCTGTATGAAATACCTCTGTATATTAAATATAAAAATTGAATATTATAATTTAAAAAAAAGGGACAAAAGTGCAAGAGTCTTGAGTCGGTCTTGGTCTTGCGTAGTCTTGAATTTCTGGTCTTCTTGGTCTTGGTCTGCTGCAAGACCAAGACCAAGACCTGCAAGACCAAGACCGGTCTCGCTCATCACTAGTTGCTAAATTGTGAAAAATTGCTAAAGCTTCGGTAAACAACGGATAGTATATAAGTGGTAGCTTTTAAGAAAAGTTTTAAGTTATCACTTGAAAATGGTTGAAGATCTGACTGAAAATTTGTACATATCAAAAATAGTACCGTAAAAAAGAACAGCTTGGAGTATTCTTTACCATTTTTAGAAATACATACATAACAATATTTAGTTTTCTTGTAAGTATATTTACTTCTCAAAAATTATTTATTTCCACTCATCTAAAACAAAAACTCACATTCTTTTCGTTGACCTTTTTGGTCATACATTTAAAAAACCCGAATTTCAAGCTTCGAAAACAGCGGGTCACCGATTCGACGATACCTTGAACCTTGTCTGTGACCCAGGGACATATTTCCTAATTGGCGGCTTCGCCTGCTCTTTTGAACCATCTTCGGTTCTCTGGTGGTTCTTATCGTGAAAAGATCCGGAGAGAGAGAATCGGGTGTGCCTGATGACCACCGGATATGGGCCCGTTAAGGCCAGTCGGTACAAAAAATAAACGAAGAAGCGATCGGTCGGAGCGGCGAGCGATTTGTTGAGGTCATCGGTCATGGGATGCCTCTCAAGTCAGGTGCATTAAAGCTTTATTTTATGTACCTACCAGGTTATTTTTTTAATTTACTTCTGAGCATCTGTAACTTATATACCGGGTATTCAACAATCTTTTTTTATTATGATTTGCACGTCAACTATGGTGCTTTTTTTTATATTTTTAGTCCTTTAAACTGCGTTCCAGAATCATACCAAAAATACTTTTATCCTCTATAGCAGCGATTCTCAAACTTTTTTACCTATGGAAAAATAAACACGGAACCCTTAATGCTGCATAAAAGTTATTTACATTACAAGATGCGAAAGTTTACTTTTTGGTGTGAGGTGGTTTTAAATGGCCGAGCGAAGCCGAGGCTATTTAAAACCTCCGAACACTTGAAAGGCCTTTCGCATCGTGTAATGTATTATATTTTTTCTCTATGTTCTATGTATCGCATAATTTAATAATCATTAACTTCATGTTTTAATAGAAATATCGGAGATTTTGAAATTTTACCTGTTAAAAATTAATCCATAGCAACACATTTATTGTTGACATTATCTGTCATCAGCACTTGTCAGATTTTGAATTATTGTTAATTTAGTATAAATCCATTCCCATTTTAAAATGTTAAATTAATATGAAAATGGATCCAAAAGGCAGCTGACCTTGCGTGTGCCTCACTTCTGCCAGACAAATCTAAAGAGAGGTACCATCAAACATATAAATCGTTTTCTGAATGGCTTTACAAAAAATGTGGGGCGGATTGACGAGAATGCGGATGTTGGTATTTTCAAGAAAAATCCGAGTCTTTATCACCACCAACCCTCTGGTCTGTATATTCCATGCCGTTAACAATTTCCGTAAACAAAAATCAAGATATTTCGGAGTTCAAGAAACTAGTTGCTTTTATTAAAAGGAAAAGCGATGGTTATGAGGCAAAAAGTCAAAAATTTTAAAAAGAAGAAATCATAAAGTTTTTACTTAACGCGCCTGATCAAAGTTACTTAACAATGAAAGTAATAGCCATTATGGGAGTGGCTGGGGCATGCCGGACAGACGAAATATACAGAATGAAGCCAAGTGATGTAGAAATAAGAAATGACGTGGCTATAGTAAAAATAGTGGAGTCTAAAAATAAAGTTAAAAGAAACTTTGTATTAACCAACGATGAAGGCTCAGTTCTATGTCAGATTTCTACAGGAATATATTAAGCTGAGACCAAGGAATGCTCTAGATGAGCGTTTATTGTATCGTTATGAAAGAGGTAAAGGTGTTAATCAAGTAATTGGAAAGCACACTATTTAAATGTACCTAAAGAAATTGCGTAAGTTTTTAGCTTGAAGACATCAGTAGATACACTGGCCATTCTTTTAGAAGAACGTCAACTGCGTTCCTTGCCAATGCTTCGGATGTCGATATTTTGGACTTAAAAAGGCATGGAGGTTGGAAGTCTTCTTCTGTTGCGGAGGGATATATTGCGAATCCTATAGTAATAAGGTGGAAATTTCAAAGAAGATTTTACACGAAATTCCTACCAATATTTCCTCTAATGAAGTAACAGTGAAAAATATGAATATTTACGTAGTTAAAGGTGATAACGATACCAACAACAAATTTAAAAACTGTTAATTCAAGTATTATTCCTCAATTTCTTTTGCTAACTGCTCAAATTGCACAATTACTTTTAATGTTAATACCTAACCTAGTTTTTTAAAATATTTTGTTATAAATTAGTTACTTTTTATAAATAAATCCTAATATTTCCCACAAGTATATTTTTCTTTTCTTTACCTTAATTTTTTGTCCAGGCGCTGAAAATATTACTTCGCAGCTAGCAACCTTAGGACCAGGTAACACGAAGCTCTTTCGTTATCATTCGCGTTGCTAGGACCACAAAGTTTTCTTATTTATACAGTAGTAGAAAATAAATATTTTTGCATTTGAAATTATAGGAATCGATAGACTTGTAATATTGTTATAATTTATTTTTTACAAAATATATTAGTAATACACTTAAAAAATATTTTATTAAAGGAATTTGAACATGAAATATTAAAAATGATACTTTTATACATAGATGAGGCTATCAATGCAAGGAATGAAACTATTTTCACTCTTCACACAATGTTTTTTATTTTGGGACAGTCCACGAAGGCTGTGTCCGTACTGTACCCTGGCTGTCTGAAGTGTGGTAAGAGGGAGTTTACTCGCACGAGACTTAAATATTTGGAGACCTGGTAAAAAAAGAAAAACTTCTGCGTGTAGCAGGTTCCATAGTCTGAACAGGGATAAAGGAACAAACAAAGTTGGAAGTTGGACTGTAAAAGGATGTATAAAAGTGGCACTACGTGCTGCTGCTGGAAGCTGTCAAAGGAGGAATTATACTCGCCAACCCTTCGGAGCCATGAAAATACCTATAAAAGAGCGACAGATACCTTACAGCCCGTCGGTGGACAAGGGAAGGGCTTCTCTGTAAGTGTGGGATCATTGATAAGACGAAAGCTCTTCTTTGAATGGAGTCAAGAATGCTAAGTGTTGTAGGAGGCGCCACTCCCCAGGCATGAGAAAAACATAGATAATTTAGCGAAATATAAGTTTTGACGATAACATTTGATTAAATTCACAAAAAAATACAAATAGAGGATTTGCTTCTGATAGTCCGATTATTTACTAGCAAATTTATTTTTTTAAAAACAGTGTTTCCCTTAAGGCCAATAACATCTGGTAAATTTAGTATGGATCTTATGTCTCACTTTTTAGATAAAAAAAATTGAAAATCCAAGAGCTGCCACTGGGTCTTATTGATGAAAGTTGCAGTCTCATATCGGGCTTCGCGTGCAGCTTATTGCATGCGATACTTATTTTTCGGTTATACGTAAGTCGAAAATCCAGTCAGGAATCATTTTTTTTGCGGAACCCCTTTGCCGAAGTCGTGCGGAAAACCTAGGGTTCCGCGGAACATACTTTGAGAAACGCTGCTCTATAGCAAGGGAAACCGAATTATTGAATAATTTTTGGTCAGATTTTGACAGCCGCGTTGGCAGGTTGATTATTCCTGCTATTAACACGGTGCGCGATAAAAACGATATCTGACGGCTGCGTAAATCATACTTATAGCCTGGGAGGGGTATAAGATTATCATAATATATATATATATATATATATATATATATATATATATATATATATATATATATATATAATAATATATATATATATATATATATATATATATATATATATATATATATATATATATATATATATATATATATATATATATATATATATATATATATATATATATATATATATATATATATATATATATATTTTGTAAATAAATATGTATAAACGTGGCCAGCACTGTAAAAGTAAAGTACAATACCAATAGTGAATAAAAGATTTTAAAGAAAACTTCTGGTTAAATATTCTAGGTGAAAATCGGCGCAATTTTACAAATGTTTATGCAATTTTAAGGTTATGTCAGTATGGCGTGATAACTCAAAAACTTGCGGATTCGACAAAAAATCGGCAATTGCCCCGATAAGTAAAAAATCACCTGACAAACTTACAAATCTAGGGCTTTTTCAATATACTAAACACTAATATATACTTTTTCTACTACTGTATAAATAAGAAAACTTTGTGGTCCTAGCAACGCGAATGATAACGAAAGAGAACCTTCGTGTTACCTGGTTGCTAGCGTTGCTAGCTACGAAAGTAATATTTTCAGCGCCTGGACAAAAAGTAAGAGTAACAAAAGAAAATATGCTTGTGGGAAATATTAGGATTTATTTATAAAAAGTAACTAATTTATGACAAAATATTTTAAAAAATTAGGTTAGGTATTAACATTAAAAGTAATTGTGCAATTTGAGCAAATAGCAAAAAGAAATTGGAGGAATAATACTTGAATTAACAGTTTTTAAATTTGTTGTTGGGGTATCGTTATTACCTTTAACTACGTTAATATTCATATTTTACACTGTTACTTCATTAGAGGAAATATTGGTAGGGATTTCGTGTAAAATCTTCTTGAAATTTCCACCTTATTACTATAGGATTCAGCAATATATCCCCCGCAACAGAAGAAAGACTTTCAACCTCCATGCCTTTTTAAGTCCAAAATATCGACATCCGAAGCATTGGCAAGGAACGTAGTTGACGCTCTTCTAAAAGAATGGCCAGTGTATCTACTGATGTCTTCAAGCTTTAAAAACTTCGCAATTTCTTTAGGTACATTTGAAATAGTGTGCTTTCCAATTATTGATTAACACATTTACCTCTTTCATAACAATATAATAAACGCTCATTCAGAGCATTCCTTGGTCTCACTAATATATTCCTGTAGAAATCTGACATAAGGAACTGAGCCTTCATCGTTGGTTACTACAAAGTTTCTTTTAACTTTATTTTTAGACTCCACTATTTTTACTATAGCCACGTCATTTCTTATTTCTAAATCACTTAGCTTCATTCTGTATATTTCGTCTGTCCGGCATGCCCCAGCCACTCCCATAATGGCTATTACTTTCATTGCTAAGTAACTTTGATCAGGCGCGTTAAGTAAAAACTTTATGATTTCTTCTTTTTTAAAAATTTTTGACTTTTTGCCTCATAACCATCGTTTTCCTTTTAATAAAAGCAACTAGTTTCTTGAACTCCGAAATATCTTGATTTTTGTTTACGGAAATTGTAACTTGAGCATGGAATATACAGACCAGAGGGTTGGTGGTGATAAAAGACTCGATTTTTCTTGAAAATACGCCAACATCACATTCTCGTCAATCCGCCCCACATTTTTTGTAGCAAGTCATTCAGAAAACGATTTATATGTTTGATGGTACCTCCCTTTAGATTTGTCTGGCAGAAGTGAGGCACACGCAAGGTCAGCTGCCTTTTGGATGCCATTTCATATTCATTTAACATTTTAAAATGGGAATGGATTTATACTAAATAAACAATAATTCAAAATCTGACAAGTGCTGATGACAGACAATGACAACAATAAATGTGTTGCTATGGATTAATTTTTAACAGGTAAAATTTCAAAATCTCTGATATTTCTATTAAAACATGATGTTAATGATTATTAAATTATGCGATACATAGAACAGTAGCAGAAAAAATATAATACAACACGATGCGAAAACCTTTCAAGTGTTCGGAGGTTTTTAAAGCCTCGGCTTCGCCTCGGCCATTTAAAAACCACTTCACACCAAAAAGTAAACTTTCGCATCTTGTAATGTAAATAACTATTACTAACTTAAAGGCTTTATAGCTATTTTCTTTATTCACAATCACAGAAGACTACACAGATACTTCTTTATTACTTAGTCTATTAAAAAAAAACCTTTTTCTTTTAAAAACTCGCAAATCATTAAAAAACTTTAAGAAAAGACAGAAACAAACGGTATACGACAAGAAACGATTAAGTTTTTCTTCTTGTTACGTCAAATTTGAAAGTTGTTCGGCTAAGCCCAAAACCTGAAAGTCGTTCGGCTTAGCGGGAAATTTAAATTCAACACCTTTTGTTTGCGTGCATTTATTATATTTTTTTATTTTTCCAATTTCCACCTAGCAGTTGAAAATGTATAAAATTTTCACTTAGTCTTTCTGCCAGCTCAACTACAGAACAACTATTATGCACCATTTTTATTATTTTTATCTAATTGATTCAGCTATCCCCACCATCAGAGCTGTCGGTAATTGAATTAAAATAATTGAAAAATCGTATTTAAAAACTTCTCAGTAATTGGATTACTCTATTTAAATTACTTCCGAAAATTATTTGGATCATAAATTTTTTTAGAATAAAATCTTTATTGGAATTTATTTTCACGAATTCCAAGTAAATTTAGTTCTTAAAATCTAATTTGATTCATAAAGTAATTGAATTACTTAAAAATTTATTCAATTACCAAATAAATAATTGATTTCCCAAAAAATTCAATTACCTTTTTTTGAAAAAATGCCGGATCTTGGCCAGCCAGAAAAGATTTAAAACACTGCGGGCGCTTTAATCTGACGAACGCGCCTGCGCGCCGACTTGACTTTCGATTGATGCTTACCCCCTTTCTCCATAATATAAGGCAATAAAAAGCGCAATAAAAAGTCGATTTTTTAAACTTCTAAACCGAAACTTTTTATCTTGTTTTTGTGAAAAAACATGCTAATAATTGGTAACGTAAACTACTTAGAAGAGTATTTATTGTAATTGTAATTGAGTTACTTTTAAATGTCTCTGTCCCATACACTTCCTGCCAAAATTTCCCAGCTTTAGAAAAAACAGATATTGCAGACATAAATTATTTTTTTGTGCCCCGACTGGAACAATGGTAAAAATTTACCTCCCAAGGGAAAAAACTCTGTTTTCAACCCTTATTTAGAAATTGAAAACGGTATTTTTTTAAAAGGTAGTAAAAAAAGCTATTAAGTTTTAAAAAATCTACAAAAAAGGCGTTAAACGAATAAACAAGATTATTTTTATAATTATGTATTGTAATTCCAAACATCTATGCTATGATATATTTGCAACAAATCTACACATGTCTTCTGAGTAAATATGGTTTTCTATTTGCTGGTTATAAAGTTTTATGGGCAAAAATTACATGGTCTCTGGTGACATCCGATGGAGAAATAATAAGCTTGAAGAAGTACACATTACTGCCTTAAACCCGGTTTTTAAATTTATGGAGGGATTGCAAGATATATAACTTATCTAATTTAAAATAAATAAGTTAAAATCACAATAATTACACAGGCCTGCTTTAATACTTTAAAGTTGATTCAAAAATTTGAACTGTTTTCTAGTAATTTGATAGCGATGATTTCAAATCTTTTATTTATTTTTTGTATCACGTAAGGTTATTTTTCAAAATTCAGAAATACTAAAATATACAAAATATACACATAGAAACTACTACAAATAGTTATTTATATCTACTTCTTAAAAAGTTTTTTTTTCGAAAAAGCTTTATATGTTGCTAAAATCTTTTACTTTGATTTTCCTCACCTTCCCAAGATTTTTTCCAGAAAGTAGTCCAAATGGAAATATAAAAAGTTAATTTTTATGCTCATATTGCAAACCAAGAATCCGGATCTTTTCCAGCATTTTTTCAACATAGTTTAGGTCTTTTAATTCTTTTTTAAAAGTATTCCACATGTTCTTCCTATCTTCCATTATAATTTCAAATTCTGTATCTTTTATCAAGCCCTTATCTGCGGACCTACAAAGATTACCTTATTTAATTTGCCTCTGATAGGCCAAAATTTTTTATACGAATATTTAAAACAATTTCTTCTTTGTTTAATACCTTAAAAGTTTTTGATAAGTCTATATGGAAGTGGTGGAAGTAAAACTTTTGAGGGTCAATAAGGCTTTCGAATTACATTTTTGGTTTCAGGTGTTAAAGGGTTTCTTTGTGGCCAGTCCCTTTTATTCCATGCTGTCTTCCTGCTATTCCTCTCCACAGGAGAAGGCCTAAAATTTTGATCTCCCACATTTCCCAGTGATTTTCTATACCAAGAGAAGGTAGTTGACCCCAGTATTTCAGAAATGTGTTGTGAAAGTCCCAAATCTCTTACTAACTCATTCAGTTCGGCTTGTAAAAAAAGTTAGTTTTAAGATTGATGGTTTAAAATCAGTATCAATTAAAGTGTTTCAGTTTATTCTGTAATTATTATTAAATTTATGTTGATCAATTATTGTGACATTAGAATTCTTGATTTTAATGTTTATTTCTCCTTATCGTTTGACCAATGGTCTGCAACTTTTAGCTGTTAAAATTTATTCATTTTTAAAAGACCACTTTTGTATTTTTGTTTATAATGTTATATGATTTTTTTTGTTACTTGGAGTTTTTACAGTGTTTTTTGTGTGCACTAGAATTAAAGTTAGTGGAGGTAGCGAACAAGATTTTAAAAACAAAATTTCAATATTAAAATCATTGGGTTGTTTTAAAATTTGTTTCAATGATTTTAAACAGTATTCTAAAAGTATTTTTCTTTTGTTTTGGTAAGTTGAAAATAAAATGGTTAAATAGATTTATCAGGGTTCCCCATAACAGAACCCATTTTGATAAAAATAAATTCTTTATAAGAAGCCCTTTTTTCCATATTATTTTTTGGCCTTTGGGATTTTAATCAACATGTTATTAATCGAGATAAATAGATTTTCGTAAAATTCATTTTTCTGATAAATTATCGGGGTCGAACATGTTTACAAAAAAAATAGGATGTGCAAATTTACATCGGGGAAACATCCACAATCTTTAAATAGTGACGGGCAAATTTTTATTTTATAGCAAAGTTAATATTTGCATTTTAAAAGTGGGTTATATGAAAATTTCAAAAAATCTTACAAAAATTCCACAATCCAAAAGTGATTTTTGATTCGGTAGGTTATTTGGTATTATTGGTACATATTTTTGGAAGATGGAAATAACCTACTTACGTAAATATGCGAGATGTTTTTTTACCTGATTTGGAAAGAACGGGATTGATTGATTGATTGATAAAGTAAATACAAAGTTGAGGTTTTGTCCGCCTCGACCTGAGCCTACAGGGCTTGTTTATCTCTTGGTTTTGTTTCAATTAAAAAAGGGTTTTACACCTTAGACAGGGTGAGCCCTTTTGTTTTTTGGTCTCCAGCCTCCTGGTGGTTAGTGTCCACCTGAGGTTTTGATATGTTCTCCAGTATGAAGTGCAGGGATCTATATGATTGGAGGCTGTCTCTTCCTCTTCGTCACATAGTCTGAAATGGGTTCTTTCATAGTCCCATGGTGTGCTATGTTTTCTTAGGGTGGTGTCCGGTTATTAATCCTGTCCTATCCTAATCTGATTCTATTTAGTTTTAGTAGTTCACTTGTCAATGCTTTCGATGGTGAGTCCAGCATTGATTTCGTGATTTTCCTTGGAATGTGGTTCCATATGACTGATGTTGTTTTGAATCCCGAGTCATGTAGCCACGAACCGAGGCTTTGGTTTCCAAAAACAGGTTCAGGACCCACAAACATTGCTGCGGAGCCTCGCCTGGCCAGGGAGTCTGCATTTTCATTGCCCTGTATTCCCCTGTGTCCTGGCACCCAGGAAAGTGTAACTTTGTTGTGGTTGCCAGGTTTAGGAGGACCAGAAGTTCTAACCAACCTTGAGTTGACTTGTTGGGATGCCAAAGCTTTATGGCTTGACTATCAGAGAAGATAGTAATGTCCCTGCCCTTATATCTCCTCCTGCTCTCGCAGACAAAGTTCAATGGCATATATTTCCGCCTGGAAAACAGGGCATATTTCCCCAGGGAAGCATAAGCATTGAACCTGGGGGTCATACCATGTATTCCTGCGGGCCCATTGCAGTCTTGGATCCATCGGTATACCAAACCAAATTCCGGGAGACGGGGAGATCGCTCACCCGCCCCAGGTAAACTGGGTTTTGTATGGTCTGTGTGTATTTATCCGTTTTGGCATTGTATCACCCCATCTCAAATATTGGGTTTGTGATACTGTCGTTATTCTGGTGTGTCCTAGGGCGGCCCAGAGCACCAGATGCCGTTACATTTCAGCCTGTATGCCCCAACTCGCCTCCGCCTTAATAATTAACCAAGAGGGGGAGGCTTGTAGGGTTTCCATGGCTGCAGTTGGAGTGTTTAATGCTCCCGTTATACAGAGAATGTAGTCGCTGGGTTTGGTCTCCAGCTCTGCTTTTCTCTGTTCTTTTTTTGGACCGTAGTTGAACCGTAGGTTTTGGTCTTACCACAGCAGTGTACAACCAGTGTACTATGCGTTAAATCAATTCTTCCCCACAGCTCTTTTGGTAGCCATTAGAGCCATTTTTCCCTTATTAATCACATTCTGCATATGTGGATTCCAGGTTATTAGAATCAGAGTTAATCCAAGGTCTTTACCTCCTGAACATAGCCAGTGTGGTAGAAGGTGAGGAGATATTAAATCATCCACTTCCTTCGTCTAGTGAAGGGTATTAGCGCAGTTTAGCCAGAATTAACAGTAAGGTTTTCCTTGTTGCACCATCCCTCCACAATTCTCAGTGCCCTTTGCATAAGCTCCGAGGTTGTTTTGTTATGCTTCCCACAACAAGTATAGTGATGTCATCCGCATCCCCTGGGTATAGAAGCCATTATTATTCAGTTCCACCAGGAGTTCCTAACCCATATCCCACGTAGGGGGGGATGAACCCCTCCCTGTGGGCATCCTTTGACCACTGACACCTATTGTTTCGCTGAAAACGTTGCTTGCGCTCGTCTGCCAAGTAACATGTTGTTTATCCACCTACAAATGGTGTCGTTAACATTATTCTGGCAAGAGCCGCGGCCATTGAGTTGAAGGAGGTTCGATCAAAAGTCCTCAATGTCAAGAAATGCAGCAAGTGGATTTCCTTGTTGTTCAGGGAGTTCTAATCTGGTCACCAGTTGATGATGACGATTCGCATGATTTTTCGACTGATAGGCGTTGGTTTTTGTGGGGGCCCCTGTCAGGAGTTTTCCCGACATACCGTCGATCCAGTTTTTCCATTGTTTTTATCATAAAAGAAAATGTAATTGGTCAAGTCCCTTTGCCTGGGAGCAGTCCTTACCCGGCTTTGGAAGAAGCCATTTAGTCTGCTTCCATGCATTGGGCAAATAGCTCTGTAGGGCACGGAAGAGTTTGCAAAGCAGTGGAACTAGGGTTTGCTTTCCCTGCTATAGCGGGAATCCCACACGGTAGGTGTTAGGCTTCAAATGATTCAAGCCCACCGATTTTTTGTAGGTTATGATTTCCTTTGCTCTTCCCGGTCGTTCTTGTGGGCCAATATTCGGAAAGACTCATAGGTCTCATTGTTGAGTTTTCGATCCTGGTAGATTGTTTGGAGCCAAATCCAATGTTTCCCTGCCAGTTTCAAGTAGGTTCCATCTGGTTTTTTAGAGTGCCAATAGGATTGACCGGATCTTTAGACAGGTTTTTTGGAGTCTGGCTGTCGTGCTGGTTTTTCAACCCCTGGCAATTTCCTCCATGAATCCGTTTAGCCTTACGGACCCGTTTATTTTATTCGGGAGTGCAGATTGATATTCATCCCACTCATGCCCCTGGAACAGTCTGCGGGTTTTTTTTCCTTAGCTCCAGTAGTTCGTTTTCCACCGGTAGACTTTCCGGGGTTTGCTTTACTAGAGGACAGTTATTTGATAAAGTTTGTAATACCTCAGTAGTTCAAGAAGCAAGCTCAGTGTGTTTCCCAAGTGGTTTTGACGTTACGAGTTGATGGTCAAAGTTTCCTTGTATTTCCCAGTCCGTGCTCCTCGGATCACGGTATTCCCCAGGCCCGAAACAGGACGCCAAGATGTGTTGATCAGAAGCGACGGCCTCGATACATACCACCGAGTTACCGGGATCGGGACGCGGAGATGCCAAAGAACGGAATTTTCTTTAGGGCTCTAACAAAAGTAGGTTCATTCCCCCTTTTAATCCCTAAATTTTCGAAAAAAAAGTCAAAGTACCACCTCTCCGTTGTATCACTGCTTCCCGCGGTGGTGTGCGTTGGCATCCATCCCAAAAGAGCTGTGGTTAGAGCGCCTACAGAATTGTCCAACGGCGGGCCTCAGATGGGGTGGAACGGTTACCAAAAAGGGTTTATTCCAGCAAAATGGACCACACATGCCTCAGAGTTCTGCGCGATGTTTTAATGGAAGACGCATTGCACGATTGGGAAAAAAGTGGCCTTGGTCCCAACTTTTTTGGGATTTGGCAAGGTTTTTTAACCCCCAGAAAACTCCAATATTTCAAACCGAATTGCTGGAAGTCAGGCGAATAGATCAGGTTTTATCGTCGGTTTAATCATTTTTGTCCAATCTAAAAAGGCAAAAGTTATGGCGCCTTAAAAGACCAATTTTTAAAAGTTGGAAGCCATGTTACAGTAAATACCAAAAAGTAGATTTTTTATGAATAAAATGTTGTTTTATTAAGCTTTAATAATTTTTTTGAGCTA
>JAHBCN010016915.1:0-19197 GCA_019359885.1 Listronotus oregonensis | reverse complement strand
TTTTAACACTCTTTAAAACACGAAATAATACTCTATTTAACGTTTTTTTAGAAATCGCGTCCATAAATCTCGACTAGTGTTCGCGCCACAAAAATGCCACACATATTTAAATCTTTAGAAAGTGATGGATATTTTACTGGTGAATCATTGCCTCTCTCAGGCCCTCGGTGTGTCAAATTTTCTATAAGAAGTAATATATTTTGCAAGAAACAGATCCGATAAAGTAGGCTCAAATTTTACTTTTTAAAAATGTTATTACGTGTATTCTGCATACTGACGGCCATTTTGCATATTGGCTTAAGAGTCCATTCGCGCCGTGAAAATTGGATCCAATTTGGGGTTCAGAGCATAATGTTTTTCTTAAAAACGGTTATAAGTTATCGATAATTTTTAAAAACATATGAAAGCCAACCCCTTAAATCAGGCTTCGCTGTAATATTTTTTTTAAATTTGATTTAGTTTTTAATATTTTTGGAGGAAAGTCACCCTAAAATTTTTTTCTTTTTCTTTCCCTCGACTCATATTTTAAAAATCCGTTTCAGCAAAGGCAAAGATATTTCCTTACCTTTAAAATCGATAATTTATGTCATTTAAGGGAAAAATAGTTACCAAAAAACGTTATCCCCCTGTAGGCTTGCAAATCGGAAAAAAACATCCCGATACACCGAATTTGAAGAATCTAAATAAAATATAATATTTTTAATGCGGCTATACGAAAATTGTGGTAGTGGGAGTTTTTAAGTCTCTGCCCACAGTCTCTGCCCACCGTCTCCGCGTCCTTTCGCCCGACCCCTAAGGTGTAGAGTAAATGCACTCTTAAGTAATCTTTTCTTTGTACTAACTTTTTTAATTTTTTTTTTTTTTAATTTACTTACAGTAATTACACTTAATTGATGTTCGCAGGAAATTGACAATTTTTTGTTTTCTGAAAAAAACACCCTATTCCAACCAAATATGTTTAGGAGTGAAAAAAAATTCTCTATACATCCAGTTACCGAATGAAGATGTCCGAGTTGTCATAATTGTGATGATACAGAAAATAAGAGATGTTTACTGATGACGCCACTTTCATAAACTTGCACTCTTTTTATAGCCAAATACTCCGAAACATGGAAAATTTATTTAACCAGTTGTCTTAAAATAATAATAATAATAAAAAATTGCCTTCTTGTCCGTGGTGGTAAAAATATTACTGTTTTAAAAAGGTTATAAAAATTTAACCGTCCCAAAATTCAGGCTCCCAAACAAACCCAAAAACCCTTAAAAAAAATGTAGGTGCATTTTGGGTATTTTTATTTTGAAAATCGAAGGGGTGCTAGAAGAGACAAGCATGGCGGCCACTGAATTTGTTTTGGCTATTGCGTCTGGTTAATCATACTTTTATTTAAAATGCATACAAAACAAAACAAAAAAGACGAAAAGTTCGACAAAGAAGAAGATACCAAAGTGGCAGAAAGAAAGTCTAAACATTCAAAGCGCTTGTGGTCAAAAAACGACGTCCGGGCGGATCGGCACATCGAACCACACGCAGGCCAAGCCAAACACTCCCGTTCACACGCTTCTGCTTGTGGACGCTTCTGAGACTTGGCAAAAGTGTAAACCTAGCATAAGAAGTTTAAGAACTTATGTTGTACAAGCGATATATGAGCAAATTTATGGTTTTGGACAGTGATCATTATACCATTTAAAAAAATTTTTTTTGTTTGCTCTTCTCCCGGCTAAACAAACCAAATTCATCTACAACTAAGTTTGCAAAAAAAAAATTAAAAGTATTTGTTGGACAACCGGTAGAGCAAGTATTGTAGCTGCCAAGCAGACGTTAGCTGCAATACTTCTTCTTTTTTCCCTGGGAGCCGTCTTGATTTACTACCGGAGGCAGCGCAGCCTCTTGGGCTTTTTGTGCCTAATTTCCCATAATCGTTTATGCCAATCCTCCCATTATTCTCGTGCCTTCTACATGTCTGTATAACCCCGAGACTGGTTGATTAATATATTCCTGTGGGCTCATTTTCGGTTGCCCAAATAATGCCTGCCCTTTGTAATTTAACGCTTTACATTCGCACAGGTTATGGCTGTTTCTTCCCCCTCGTCGCACATTCTGCAACTTGGGTTCCCATTGTATAAAGCTATCTTATGTTGGTGTCCTCTTAGGTTATCGTGCCCTATTAGCAGCCCTTCTGTTATACGAAGTCTTTTTGTACTTTGTTCGAGTAGTTCTTCCTTTCTTCTTTTGAATGGGCACCTTTATGAAGCTTTTTCCATGTCTTATTCTACTGAGGCTCCCCCAGTATTTCTCGTGTTTATTTTGGATCCATTTCCTGGCTTGTCTTCGTGCTGTGGTTTTGGCCACCCCAAGGGCTGCAATACTTAGGTTCTATAGAGTTTAATATATTTAAGAAGCTGCTCCACTGGCTGGTCTGCGGTGGCATCTCCGTCGGCGTCACTGATCTTTTTAACTGTAGCAGAATTAAATAAAATATATATTTTTTACGATTCATATAATGTTTATTCAGTACTATATTTTGCATTGAATTGTAAATAGTAGTACATTTTACATAAGCAAACGAACTTAGAAAGTTGATATGTTAGCTATTTATGCTTTTTCTGTCGCGAATTACCGGTGTGACTTTTTTGTCACAGTACATAAATACAACCTTGAAAAAAATACTGCTAAATACAAAAGTTTAGTTACTGTGGGCAAGATAATAAATACTAAAGTAATATAAGAAGTTTGCTTTTAACAAAATGTCTACATGTGCACACTGCTAAAAAGGCATATTTTCAAAAGCATTTTAAAGTTATATTTATTTATTAGTTGTATAAAGCAATACGTTTTAAACAGCAATAATCTTCAACCTTAAAAAAACAACCATTTAAAATAAAAACTGAAGGTAATATCTATTTTGTTTTGTTATAAATTATGATTATATCGAATTCCATAGATTCTAAAGAATGCAGACTACATCTTTCTGGTGGTATAAGGTAACAGGTGGAGACCATGGGTGTGCCGACAACCTCGGAAGAATAGTACGCAACAATTTTGTCAGTATTTTCAAAGAAAATTTAGTTTATTTAAATGTAAATTACAAGGAAAATTGATGATTAAAATCACCTGTTAACATACAAGGTTTTATTGATAAGGAGTGGTTATCGATTACTATATTGAATATATTTTTTTAAGTACGAGGCATACATAACGTTTGATATTTAAAACCTGACCATGTTACTAAATTAAAAAAATAAATTAATTAATAAAAAGCCTATTTTAGGTTTCCACTGGGAAGTTACTTCTAATATTGACACCTCTCAATATTGTGTGTGTTCAGAGACATACAGCTCCGTATTTTGCATCGAATAAAACAAAATTCTGCATTTTCATCGAAACTTAGAAAACAATTATTATAATTTTAAAATATCCTTAAAACTATTTAATTTCCATATAGTTCCAAAGCCTGCGTCAGGAAGCTTTCCAAGACACAGGGTGTGGGAATCAAACTTGGTTGATGTCAAAAAGTTAAATTTGCATTTGAAAGCCTTTAACTCAAAAGGGTCATTTTGCTGCACAATAACATCCAACTTCATCGTTTCCTTGAAGGTGTTGTTAGACAATGTTATGGTATCAATAACACTAAAATCTTGAAGTTCCATTGTCTTTATTTGTTAATGGATAAACAACGTTTCGGTTAGTGATGTATCTCCAACTGTTTCAAGTGATAACTAAAAAATAAAACTATTAACCAGAAGTTATATACAGTTGTTTACCGAAGCTTAAACGATTTTTCACGGTTTAGCATCGACTGCCAGATATTCTGAATATAGATACTGGGTTTGCTAAATACATTTTGGTTGTTTAAAATTAATACAGCTTCTTTAAATTTTCTTTTTTTTAAGTGGGTTTCTTTATAAATAATTTTTGCTTCCGACCATTGTATGAGGTGTTGTTTTGACCATACGTTTCAAGTGGTCTTTTTGTTTTCCCCAATATACACCTCACCACATTCACAGGAAATTCGATAGATACATTCATTATTTGAAACATTGTTTTCCGGTTTCGTCTTAGAAAGAATACTTCTCAAAGTGGCTTTGGATTTAAATACCGTTGTTATATTATACTTGTATGGGACTCTGTGGATCTTTTGTAAAGTTCCATTAATATATTGTCATAAATGTTTCGTATTGTTGAGTCTAGTTCAAGTTAGAGTTATTTGTCTTATTTTGATTTTTGTCGAATTTTTTCTCAACCAGTCTCTCACTGTAGCTGTTCTGCTTAAGATCCGTAGTTATATTAGTTATTTCTTCTCGCAGGGATTCCTTACTGTTACTTAAGGTCACTGCGCGGTTATAATAGAGTACATATGATCCCTTGTTTTGTTCCGTTAGGGTGATTAAGATTTATACCGTGTATATGACCATTATTCTGTTTGTCTACAACGTCAAGCAAAGGCAGAACCAAATTTTGCTTTAAAGAACCTTCGAGTTCTTCGATTGACAGCCGTTGCTGAACCGTGAAAAAATCAGTCAAGCTTTGGTGAATAATGGATAGTATATTTATAAATAGTAGCTTTTAAAAATAGTTGTATCAAAAAAATTGTATCAATTTACAAATAAAGACAATGGAAGTCTAATATTTTAGTGTTATTGAAATCCAACTTCATATTGCCCAATTGACTACAAATGTCCTCGAAAAAATGTATTGGGAGATTCTTACACATAATATAATCCGGGTTAATCACCATATGATTTTCATCTCTTTGGAATGCTAAAAGAACCGTTGGCCTGCTCAAAATTGGCGTTCAACCAAACCAAAAAATGTATAGAAAGATAGCATTTACCATTTCCAAAACGATGGCAAACGATGTTAGGCTTTTGTTACAAACTTCACCGAAGCCGCAGCAGAAGATTTTGATAAATTCAGGAATCTTAGTTAAGAACTAACTTAAATACATATTTTAAAATTACTTATGCAAATCATATTTTACTTCGTTTTATACAGGGTGTCAATTTGAAAGGGTACCACCTTCAGTATGTCAGCTCCTATAGAAAATGCCAAATTACATAAACTTTTTTTTTTTAGGGGGACATTTTAATCACTTGTTTTTTATCAAATTATATCAACCCTCTGGGCGTGTTAAAAGGACCCCTAAAATTTTAAATGAGAAGGGGGGTTGGGTGATACTTTGTTTTAAAAAGCATTTAATTGCGTTTTTAGAAATATACTTGACCTTTTGGCTGATGGAAATAACAGGCAAAAAGTGTTAATTAGTTAAGATATCAAGAGTTGCAATAAAACATAATTATTATAATGAATAATTTACTTTAATATTAAAGTCTAAAAAGTAGTACAGTCTTTTCCCAAATTTTTTTCTAAAGTTGTAAAAAACATTAGAGAAACACGTGTGAAAAAAAATCAGAAATTCCATATGTATTTAAAAACATTTTTTCCATAGCATAATTAGGTTTTTTGTTGAATTCTTCTGTTATCTATTCCGAGACCATTTCTTTTTAAAACTTTCTTATCGTAAAGTTAGATTTGCCAGTTAACACTGCATTAAAATATTTTTAATTTTGTGTGCGATTACCAAAATTTTCCACATCGGTGGATTGATAGAAGAGGTCCAATTAAATGGCCCCCGCGATCATCCGACTTAGCACCTCTAGATTTCTTTCTCTGGGGACATCTTAAATCGGTTAATTATAAAACACAGCCTCAAACATGAAAGATTTAAAAGCAAACATAAGTGCAGCATGTCGAGAGATTCAAGTAAAAGTGTTTTCAAACGTTAGAGAAGAATTTGAGAACAGACTATATTACTGAAAACAAAATAATCGACAACATTTTGAAAACCTATTATATTAAAGTATTCATATGTTTAATTGCAACGGTAAATATCTTAACTAATTAACACTTTTTGCCTATTATGTTTAAAAGTACTAAAAGAAAAGATCACATGTATGGTATTTTTTAAAAAGCAATTTATCGCTTTTTAAAACAAACACTAAACCCCCCTTTCCATTTAAAAATTTAGGGGTTGCTTTCACACCCTAAAGGGTTGATATAATTTGATTAAAAACAAGTGCATAAAATATCCCCTAAAAACCAAAGTTTAAGTGTGTTGGTATTCTTTATAATTTTCTATAGGGATTGACATATTAAAGGTGGTACCTTTTCAAATTGACACCCGGTATATTAAAGAGTATTGATGGTAACTGTGAACAGATAATTAATATGAATGCAATTTCAGTATTTGTTTTTGGCCTTTAGGTACAAAACTTCAGCTTTAACCAAATTTTCGGCTTTTTATAGCCGAAGCCGAATGTATGGCCGAAGGTCTCATTTTGGTCGTGTGTGGCAAAAGTCAAAGCTTCGGACTTACACTAATACTTATTGCGGTTTGTATTTAAACAATACTTAAATATAACTGTAAATACTATTTGTAGTCAATATACCGGAGAAGTGATTAATATAAAAACATATAAAATAGAATTCAACAAACATCATAAACAGCATCAACATCAACATCACAAACAACTCAATTTTATTTTCCGTTGTTTAACAACCTTAATAAATATTGACTATCAATAAAACACTTTTTAATAAACCAAAAGAAAGTAAAAGTGTCGCAAATTGTAAATTTCCAATCACATTCGAAGTAACTATAACTTCCTAGGGCGTGGAAAAATTTGCAGTCTATGCATATAAATGTCAATTTCTATAATCTGATTCAGACACATTTGGTAATTTCATTAATAATGTAAAATGTTTTCAGTAGATGATAATGATAACGACTTTGACGCGACGTTCTTTACATACATTAATTGCTATTTTAACACTTTATTTCTGAAAAGTTTCGTAATTTATTTAACCAGTAATAAAATATAATGAATTAAAATATTAGGACCCTTGACAGTCAATAGAACACCCTTTTTTATCAAAAAAACATCCTATAAAAATATTTCTTTAGTACTCGTGAGCAAATTCGACACATAAAAATAAGGGAAATCGTTATTATAAACATGACCTAAAAAATGCCTCTTTTGGGGTTGGAACCCCAAAAAGGGAAAGTCAATATGGTTTTTGCCCAATAACTGTTAAACGGCCTAAGATAATTTACTAGGTACTATCATATTTAGATGTCATTTTTTTTTTCATAAAATCCTTAGACTTTTATCAAGAGACTTTTCCTCTTACAAAACAATTTTTTTCTTTCAAATTTTCAATTAGAAAATTTAATTCATTTTTTAAAACAAATAACAAAATTTCATAGATTTTAAAGTAGCGTCCACAAATTTTATTTTCAACTTTAAAAAGAGGACTTAAATAAAAATAAATAAACCTTGATAAATGTTTAATTAACAGTTCTTCCGAAAGTTCTGGATTTTTTTGTGATAAAAAATATTTTTTAAGTGTACTTATACCCTCTGGGTTTTTCAGTGTCACATATTTTACACATTGCTAACTCGAAAAGGATGTATTCTATCAATATTGACATTGAGTAACTTTTTGGAAATAAAAACTACGGATTTTCATAACTTGTTGCTACAAATGAATCATAGACACAAACCAAAATTTTTGAGCAATACTTGTCTTCATTTTAAAATGATAAAAGAAAAACATTGTAAAATTGTTGTAATAACTAGAAAACCATATAAATAGGATGTAGAGATTAAAACTATCTGCAGGATTTACATTTTAGGGTGTTCGGTGCTCTACCTTTCCAAATAAGCATTTGACAGTCACGGTTATGGGAATTAGTCCATTCAAAAGACGGGTCCGGGGTGCCCAATTTCGCTGCAAGTGGATATTACCTTTAGGACACGTTTTTTGTGTCGGTGATTTTGAATTTCGGGCTTTCGCATCTTGGGAATTCTGATGCCCCTAAAAATGCAAAAAACTCCCTTTTTAGTTTTTTTTAACGAAAATTTTATACAAAAAAATTTAAAAATGCTCCTATGGCACCTAGAAAATACTCCCAGTTTTTTAGGGGTCCCGAAATTTTTGAGCCCCGGCGTCACCCCTAAAAGGGCAAAAACACCATTTCTAGGTTTGTTTTAAACTTATAAAAATGTTCTTTAAGCACCTAGAAAATACTTTCAGGGGACGGTTTTGGTCGCTGATTCCGAATTTGGAGGTCCCAAAAAAACCTTTTTAGGGTTTTTTTAAATATGCTTATAAAAAATTTATAGAAATTATTTAAGAGTAGTAAAAATTTGGGTAATATATGCCATTATAATAATTTGAACCTAAATTAAATTTTTGGGTGATTCATTGGGGTGAAACAACCCCCAATTATCCTCACAATATCGTACAATTAAAAAAAATGCAAACAAAAAATTTTTGCATTAAATTTAAAATTTCTGATTTGTAATAATTATTGAAATTTAAATAATGATGTAAAAGCAAAATATCATTTTTGATAATATTTGTATCAATTGTTTTTTTTAATGGCTTTTCATTTAAAAATAAAGCAAAAAGTAAAAAAATGTAAAAGTAATTATTGTAAAATAATTGTTTTTATTTTACAATAAATTAAATATTTTTTAACCTCCAAAAAAAGATTTACGGATCCATTTTAGTTGTTAATGGAATAAAAAAAATTAAATCAAAAAATGGCTTTTTATTTAAAATCTAAGGCAAAACGTAAAAAAAATATTTTTTTGCGCATTTGTTATATTTTAGCGGTAGTTTTTCTCGTCAAAAGGGTGAAAACATCTGGTAATACTTTTTTGATATAATAAAGAAAAATACAAAATAAATTATTTTAAACCTATTGTTTTACTTTTAATTCGAACTGGATATTTTCGAAGCCCCAAAAAGGGGTACGTATAATCTCTTAGGGGAGAGAAATATTTTTTTAGTCGTGAAATGACTATATATCCAAAATTTTTGGCAAAAAGCACGAAATTTTTTTGTTTGCTTTTTTTTTTATTGTACGATTTTTCGATGATTGGGCGTTGTTTCACCTCCAATGAATTACCCTAACATATAATTTAGGCCTAAATTAATATAATGTCATAAAAAAACACATTATTTATCAAAAATAAATAATTTTCTATAAATTTTTTATATGATTATTCTTGAAAACCTCTAAAAAGGTTGTTTTTTGCCATTTTTGGGATGCAAGTGTTTCGGAACCCCGAAATTCGGAATTAGCGACCCACAAAACGTACCCTGGAAGTATTTTCTAGGTGCCTAAAGAGCATTTTCATAAATTTTTTATAAGATTTTCGTTAAAAAACTCCTAGGACGGGTATTTTCTGCATTTTAGGGGTGATACCATAATTTTTAAGCTGCGCGGATCCCGAAATTCGGAATCAGCGACCCAAAAAGCGTACCCTGAAGGTAGTCTGCACTTGCAGCAAAAATGGGGCACCCAGGACCCGCGTTTTAAATGGACTAAATATATTGTCCTATTTTTGTGGGTAAATGATGGTCGTTAATTTTGGTACAGCCAGTATATATGGTACAGATAATAGAGCTGGGTTATCTAAATAACTATTGTTTAGGAATATTATTAAAATTATTTCAAACATTGATTATTTCGATTTTAGTCACTTGCTATTTTGGAAAAATAAAATAATTTTGTTGTTATGCTTATTTTTCAGGAGTCTTTTTAAAACTGGAGGGAATAGATTTTCCCAATTTGTTAAAGAGTCTAACGGAAAATTCGAAAACTAAAAGCAAATAATAACCTTGCGATAGTTTCGTGGGGAGCCGAAGTATAAAACTTGAGGACTGACAAAGGCGCGGCTGTTTACCACTTTGTGCTTTGTTTTCATTTCTTGTTGCCGCACTAGTTTAATATGAAAATTTACGTAAGTATTGGTGTTTGTGTTTTTGGTGAAAATATACTGTTAAGTGAAAATTTTCCTTTCTGTGTTTAGTGAACAACAGTTTTAGAACTATTGCTGCGTGCCTGTACGATTCATAAAAGGTCGCTTTGCAGTTTTTGCATAATAATTTTCGACATATTTTTTGTAAAAAATAATTTTTTATTTCCTGAAAATTTTTACAATCGGTATTCAATCTGTTGGATTTTTAGGTTAAAAAAATGGTAAATATTCATTGTTTCCTGTTGAATTTCGGTTAAAAAAAAGGGAAAATATCTAATTTTAAAGTAAAACTCATGCAATAAAAAAATATGCGTATTTTTAAATGTTTTCTTTTAGAACAAAATATGTAATTAATAAAAGGCATTATTAGGGTTTAGTTTTCATTCACACTATTGTGACTATTAATTGATTAAATTTATAAGTCTAAATGACAAGAAAGATTTTCTAAATATTCAGAAATAGTGTACACTAATGTACACTTTGTAAGCGCTCTTAAGGAATGTGTATTTTAGGACTACAAGTGTAGAAAAAGTGTAAAATAGTGTAAAGTATTACTGAATAACAAACAGACCTCTTGTCTCTGGTGACCGTAAACTAATGATCATTTGAAAGATTTAAAGTTTACACTAATTATATTTTTTGTAAACAAATATAACCAAATTTTTAGGCTTCTAATTTTTTGGCCAATTGACAACCAGTACTTACTGTTGTTAAATACACAAGATTTTTTAAAGTATTAATTTTGTGATGGATACAAAAAACTATGAATTGTTTCTTATATTAACATATATTTATAAGAATTAATCTTATGGCGCCATTTGCCATGTAATTTCGAATCAAAATTGGTAAAGGGGAGATTGAATTAAATTAATTTTTTAAAAATCTAATTTTTCTAATCGTTAAAAAAAAACAACTTAAAAACATGTTAACTTAATTTTGTTATCAAATTGGTGTGCAAAATACAGATAATTTTCCTTTTTTTTTACTTTTCTTGCTACAAGGAATTTTTTAATCTAAAATATGATTGGGGTTTTAAGTATTAATTTCCCCAAATAAAAAACCAAGATTTCTTATTTCGTTTGTTTTTTCCCTTTCAAAGAGCTTTTAACAAATGATAAATTAATTTAATATTTGTTAAAAATAAATGGGAAAGAAAATCTCTAGTTTTTGATGTTTCTTCAGGGCACGGGGTGAAAGGGGTAAAGGCTGATGTTTTAATAATTTTTATTATTTTTTTACAATCAAAATAGACTAACTTAAAAATGATTTGGTGTACAGACCTATAGGTATTGTAAAAAAGTGCTAAGAAGGGTTGAAGAAAAAGTTTCAGTGTATTAAGATGCATGTTAATTACAAGGTTTTCTGGGTCCAAAAATTTAAATTATATAGTTTTTTTTAAAGTCAGTTTTATTTAACTTCAGAAATGGTTAATAATTTTTTTCTGGGTTCTTTTTAAATTCTACAAAGAAAACGAAAAGATACTTTTTTGTTCACATTTATATTTTTAATCAGTTTTTATTCACATAAAATTGCTTAAGATTGTATTTTACACTAGGGAGGGGATTTTTAAAAAACACTTCTTTCAATTTTTTAGTAAGATTCTTAGGCACATGTATTAACTAAGATTGAATTAAAATAATTTATTTGTGCACGCCCAATATTTCTGTTAAAAATTAAATATACTTCCGTGTTTAAGTATTTGTAGCAACAGTACGTTATATCCGCGTAACCATAGAAATGACTTCCAATATTGCCCGTAATAAATAAGCTCCAAGGACGTTTTTTAGACCTTTGGTAGAGTTATATAACTAATTTAAATATTATTATTGATACAGTTTTAAGTAATTATTTTATTTACATATTCATGAAATTAACATATGTATATAATATTGCATTATTAAATTAGTGAATTATTTTTTTATTAGGTGGCTTGTACAGTTATTAGGAGATATTTAACCTTTTAAAAAAGTTTCATTAAAAAAAATGGGCTTAAGGTGTGGAGAGTTTTTAATGATATTGGTTAATCATTTAATCAAAATTTACTTAATTTTATATATAAAAAATACTAAAAATTAATAAAGTTTTTTATTTTTAAAAGAATTTTAAAATTTTCGGAAGATTTAAAAACTATATATCCAACGGAATTTTGGGGAATATTTTTGGGGATCTAAACAAACTTTAAAAGTGGCCCGCGAGGTCAAGGCAGTGGTGGCAATGTGGGGAGAATACACTAAAATTTATATTTAATTATTTTATTGTTTTTTAAAACATTCAAAAATAAAGCAAAGTTGTTCCTTTATTTTTGGTTGCAGTTAATTTCTTTGTAAAATACTGGGAAACCTTTTAATACAAAAACTCTATTAAAAAAAAAAAATTCTTACTATGTCTTTTTTTAATAAATAAACCATTAGTTTTTTTTAAGTCCAAAAAGTCAAGTTTAGTTACTGCTATTTGGTTAATTTGAAAATAATTGAAATGTGAAAAATATTAATTATGTTATGAGCTATATCTAATTAACCTATCAAAATAATTTTATTACTAATTAATTTTTTAAAGCCTTGTAATCAAAAATTAAGACCGAATTAATAATTTACCCAAATCATAAATCCCTAATGAATTACTTTCCAAAAAATAATATGTTTTTGGCGAACGCCGTACCTTTTCGAAATTAAAAATAAATATTAAAATTATAAATTTAACACCTTTTTGTGGTACTAATACATATTTTTTTAATTATTTATTTAGGTACTGCTTTTAGCAGTAGTAGTTGTAGCTTCTGCTCAAAAAGATTACAAATATACTACTCCGGTACCAATTTTAAAGCAAATTGATAAACATAATGATGATGGTTCCTACAGTTATGGGTAAGTCAGAAATCACTTACTTTGTTGGTAAATATTTAATTTTTAACGATACAATATTATGAATATTATGGAAATCCTACCAAATTGAAGCTACATCTGGTTACGTCTGGTTAGTCCTAATAAGAATTACAAAATGAATCGGAATACTTCTAAAATCTATTCATTTCATTTAACAATAACAAAAGCAAAACAATTGTTGTTGTCATAGCAACATGTTAAAATGTAAATATCTTTTTACTTAAAATAAACAGGCGTATCATTTTCACTCATAATCTCCCTGGTGCTTGAAAGTTTTTGACTCGCAGAGAGAGAAAATTTTCTAGAAAAATGCGTGACTGAGAAAATATTAGCTTTGTTCGCGGGTCACGTTAAGAACCGATTTCGAACTAGAATTGAACCGTTCAGGATTGTCTTAAAGCGCATGTCTAATTATATACCAGTTCAGGGTTTTATTTACCGCGAACGGCGCGGATTTCAATCGAATTTCTCCAACAGCTGACTGTTTAACTTAACCTGACTTTACCAAGTTTGTTCAGTAAGTTCTCATAACTCTTCCATATCCTCATTGCTAGAGGACAAGTGGTCGGACATGACTGATGGAAGAAAATATCTATCTAAATATAATTTAGCAGATAAATAAATAATTGTTAAAAAATAAATGAAATTTACTATTTCTATCCATTTATAAACAACTAAATTACTGCTTTATACTTCTACAATCAAGATACATAAAACTAAGAATCAAGAAAAATTAAAAAATTTAAGTAACAGGTTTTATAAATCTATTTATACTTCCAATTGAACTAAGTAGGTATTAAGCTAAACTAAGAAAAGGCAAAAATCTCAAGGTTCATCTCGAACACAACAGCAAACAGATGATGAGAATGTTGATATTCGCATGAACAGCAGAACCGAACTTTTAATCCCATCAAAAATTCGGGGACTACAAGAACCGATTCTGAATCAGTAACGAACCAACCCGATGTTATCCACGAACGCTGAACTGTTACTAAAAATTCAAATTGTGTTACCCAGTTTTTAAACCGCCGAACGACCTTGTTTTTTATTATTGCGCATGCGAATAGTCCCTGAACCGGTTCGGAAATGGACCCGCGAACAAAGCTAATACTAAACAGTGATTCAAGGACGCGGGGATTACACTATTAATTTTTAAAAAATCTAACATAATTTATATGGCTCTCAAAAAAATATTACTAATTAATTTTGTTCACCTATATTTTGATATCTTTTTGTTGGGATTACCCGCCTTAAAATTTTCTAGAAAATGGGACCACTTCAGTCCAGGTGCTCAGCCCTATTAGTCCCTATGAACTTGCAGATCAACAGAACAAAAAAAAATCCTTCACAAAAACCCTAAAAAATCAAGAACACTTATCTACGTTTTGGTGGCAAGTCGGCCACCGTTGCCAAGATGAAATTAAAAGAAAAATAAAATAGAAATTTAAACTAAATTTTAAAAAATTTGCTTTAAAAACTGGGGAAATTCTGAAAGCTTTTATACTGGTGGCATGGTGTGTTAATTGATTTTAAGTTTACCTGAAATTACTTCAACATCAAGTATAGGTAATCGTGTATTATTTAAACTAACAGATATTGATGTTACACATTTATCTTTTTTTAATAAAATAACTGCACTTTCCTTTATTTTACGTTTTTTTGAATAAGTTTTCTTTGCTAAAATACTAGAAGCATTCCACTTTATTATGTGGTTAAATTAATTATTTAAAATCAATTATTTTTCTTGAATTTTATATTGAACGGAGGCCGACTTGCCACAGAAACGTAGATTTTTTGTTGCAGGCGATCTGCAAGTTCATAGGGGTTAATGGGGATGAGCAGGCTGAGCTTGCTATACTCCGGTACCTGGACCGAAGTGGTCCCATTTTCTATAAAATTTTAAGGCGAGTAATTCCAACAAAAACATACTAAGACATGAATCCGCCACAAAAGTATAAAACATATTTACAGTTTGTTCACCTAGCTAGACAAAGGAAAAAAATCTGAAAAAATCTGAAGGTTGCTATGGTTAATTGTTAAAATAAAATAAAATTGTGTAACTGGCTTAAAGTGACAGGTGTAAAATTTTTAATTTAATGGGCAATGTCAATATTTTAAAAATTTTAAAAGAAATCGAATCTTAAAAATTTTTTCAAAATTTCTCTGAGGTTACCATGTTTAGAAAACCTATAATACAAAAACAATTACATTATCTGCATATTGATGACAGACTGTCTAATAATATTAATTGTAAGTAATCTATGCTACAACAAGAATTTTTTTAATGATAATAAGATGTATCATCATCATACCCATTTTAACTAAATAAAAAATAATTCAAGTTTAATGTTTTTAAAAATTATTATACTTGTATATTTGATTTGCCTGCAAATACAAATATAATGTTTAATTTTTCTTATAAATATAAAATTCTTCTGTTAGGTACGAAAATGCAGATGGTACCTACAAAATAGAGACCAAATACCCAACTGGAGAAGTTTTCGGTAAATATGGCTACATCGATGACAGGGGACAACTAAGAGAAGTTGAATACGGAGCCAGCAGACGTGGTTTTGAACCCGCTGGTACAGACGTCACTGTAAGTTTTATGGGTAAAAATTTATAATTAATACTAACATTATGTATACAACTTATAGCTTTTTCCTGCATTTTTATAATATGCAATAAATGTTTATTAAAATTAGTTATTTTTTTAAATATAGTAAACCAAAAAATTAAGAATTAATTTCATTGTACAATCTATCAGTTTTTATGCCTTTTTTTCTCCGTTATTTAAAATTAGTTTTAATGATAATACTTTTGTTAAAACATTTTTTTTCTTAAAAATATTTTAATTTTTAACTTCATGTTTCTCAAGTAATGATTCTAAATATGTTATATTTTAGCAGCATTCTTTTTTGGTTCAAAAAAGTGCGTCATAATATTCGGGTCTACCCCCAAAAAATGTACCACCGGTCATAAAATTTAAATATTTCATCTATTTAGAAGTTCTTTAAGTAAAATATTATTTAATTTATTTCAGCTGTCATATTAAACAAAGTCACGATTAAAAAAAATAAAAATATTTCCAAACATTCCAAAATCGGTAAATTTTTGTGTCCCCTAGAAATTTTTCTGGTTAAAAATTTAGACACTTCAATGTTTAATATATGGAGTTAAAATTAGCCAACTATATTTCTAGCTATTGCAACTTTGCAATAAACTAATTAATATTAAATTACATAGAGTACAAAGGTTTAAATTTAATTAAATGGGTGGCTATGAGTGATCACCATGTGGTTGGATGTGGTTCGGCTTCCATGTTAAACTGCAGTGATGGCACTACTGTCTAAAAGGTGCCGCAAAATGCAATATCTGCATTTTCGGTACCTGGACAACGTTGACGGAATTGAAGAAAAATAGGTTAAACATCTAAAAACGTGGCACCCACGGTACCTGGTACTTAGGCTATTAACAAATCTTCGTCATAGAGATAAAAAGAAAGACTGATATAACATCAAAAAGATGCAAATTATATTTATGCATTGAGTTCGCACCATGGTTTTTTAAAGGAATGCTGACAAAAAGCTGATTATATTTTTTATTATTTTACTTTAAAATATTTGGTAATTGTTTAGATGTGTAGCTTGACCTATTTTTAATCATAAAAAATAGAGATTTGACAAGTTTTTTTCATTTTGTTCTATTTTACGGCGGATTTATGAATCTTTTAAGTAAAATCCCCCCAAAAAATTCCGGTGTTAATTTTTATTTTTAAATAAAAAAAATGGGTTTTTCGTCAAGAAAATGCATTCACTTAAGTTTTATTGTGATTTGTTTTATATTCTACGTGTAAAGACAAATAATAAAAAAATATATATCAATTTGCAGATTTTTAAATATTTTAATACTAATTAATCAAAAAATAGACATTTTTATTTTTTTTATTTTATTTTTGATATACTTTAAGAATAAAAATATTTAACAACTCTAACAAAATTTTATCATGTTGATTTTACATCCCAAAAAAGTGGAGCCATACATCTAAACAATTACTAAATATTTTTGTTGCAGTTATTTTTACTAACTATATTTAACAATTAAACAACTCTTCTTCGTCTTGTAGGTTGCACCACCCACTCTCGGTCAAGATCCCAAAGCCCTTAACCCTCTGGGACCCGACGACGAAGACGACGGTCAATATCGAGAAGACCCTTCAATTTACTATAACAAAGATGATCCCAACTACGTTCCTCAAAGTAGTTACTCAGGTCCTTCATACGAAATGAATTATGTTCCTACTACTTATGGTCAGCCCACTGCTCCCGCCAGACCTGCTTACACTCCCACCTATACGCAGGCCACTTACAATGCACCAGCCTATACTCCTCCTGCGAGACCTGCTTATACTCCCACTTACACCCCTCCTGCTCCTACTTACAATCCCCCTGCTCCTACTTACAATCCTCCTGCTCCTACATACAATCCCCCAGCTTCTACATATAACTATGCTCCTCAAAGGTCGTACTGGAATCCAACACCACCAGCGTATCCAGGATATAACATGTTCCAAGGTCATCCTGCCCAAAACGTGGATATCTGGACTGGAAGTTATACTGTTAATTATAGAAGATAAGGAATGTATGATTGATGTTAGGTGTTTAAAATATTTTTGTCAGGAGATGTTTGTAAATAAATACCTGTAGAAGTAAGATTTAATTTGGGGTCAAAATTGGAAAAAATGTGAAAAAAATTTCGAAATAATTGACCATAAACGATATTTACCCAAAAATATTTTTTAAGATAAAGAATTACACTTAAATTTAGGGGTTATTTGACAATCTTGTAAATGGTAAGAGATACAGCTAAAGTTAAACTTTTACAGAAATAATTGTGTATTTAAAAAGCTTTTTTATTTCGTGTCTAAAAATTTCGCAATTACACAAAATTTTGTATTTTTACACAAAACACTTTGAAGCAGCACAAGATGGTGCTACTTCTTTTAGAAAAAACCATTTGTTTTTGTAGTATCATTTAAATATTTTTAAGATTTATTATGGCACATTGTAAAAGGCTTTTATTTTTCACTTTATTAATATAGGATTATATTATAACGCCTTAAATACGAGGTATGGAAATTTATACATTACAACTAAAGAATAATTAGAGGGCGTAATAAATTATGTAATTATTATCAGTGCAGCAGAAGTTAGTCAAGAGTCTAGACATTAAATATTAGTTATCCTATGAACTACTGAATATATGTGTATATAACCATATGGTAAAATAGAAAGAAAAAATATTTAAATGAAGCGCAAGATTGTCTAATAATTACAATTATTATCTATGGCACAAAAAATGTTTTAGATTTTTTTTTTCGCCCAAACTAATAAGGCATAACCTTTGTTGTTACTGTTACCGTTTACGAAATCCTAATCATCGGTAAATTTGTTGTCAACTGTAAACTTTTTAATTTTTAAGGGTCTCATATTACACCAATCCATAACAACTTTATAAAAAATGTTTATTTCAAACCTATATTTTATTGTAAACTTATGACATTAGAAAATTAAGAAATGGATTTTTAAAATGCTGTTTTTATTAAAAAAAAACTTATTAGAGCAAATATTTAGAGTTTCTTACTTTTTTCTGTAAACTTTTAATTTCTATTTGTTCTTTAATATTTGGATGTATTTATATTTTTATTGTCTTACCTTTAACTTTTGTTTTTTCTACCATGTCTGACAAAATAAGTATGCTTCTTACTTAGGGTAAAAAGATTGAAGTACCCAACATGTTCTAGATTATTTTTAATTTATTATTCATTTTTTGTTTTTCGGTTTTAATTTTCTTTTTTTTTTGTATTTCTTTAACAGTTGTAGCTTTTTATGTAATTTAATTTCCTATAAACTATTTTTGTAGCACAGGAAGTATGAAAGGTGATTTAAAAATAAAACACTGATATTATTTCATTTTTTTGTTAAAATGCTGAATAAATATTAAAGGGCAATACAATTTTAAACGTCAAATCATTAAAAACTATTATTAAAACGTTTAAAACTTCATTATTTTACTGATTTTTTTATACAGGGGTAAGAACAAGAACTTAAAAAACTTTATCTTCTCTAATATATAGGTAAAATCCTTATTCGTTTATAGAAAAATAGGTAAAATCGTAACTTATATATTTGTGTATTGTTTGTTTAATATTTTTTCCTAGATAGGTCCGAGACAATTTTTGCCATAATCTAAGTTAATTTAAATTAATTTATAAATATAAAAAATAGAACTGCCACTATATTTTTATAATTTATATTATAAGTAATTGTAATGCAATATGTAACTAGGTTTTTTATTAGAAAATATTAAATAAAAAGTATTTAAAGAAAAGAGTATTTTTTATGTTCACTTGTACCACTTAAATGTCAATTCAAATAATGCATTTTTTCCAAGGGGAGACATACCATATAAAGTGCTGACTCAA